>CAJDSM010153805.1:0-11842 GCA_903981925.1 Ostrea lurida
CATTTCGAACAATGTTTACATGTAACTCAAGTGTAGCGTAAGAACGTGAAACGCAATCATAATTCTGCCTATCTTTTAAGGATGGGGACATACTACATGTAACTTCGCTTCACTTGCACCTCCCCAAACCTGTGATAACGCCAATTACCTCTACTTTAATGTTTTTCTGTAATTTTTATAGGGGTGAAATTTTTATGGGGGTCAAGTTTCAACGCGAGGTCTACAGGTCTGGAATGGTTTTCTACGTAGAAAAAAGACCCTCTTTGTCATAGAATATTGACCCTGGGTCAAACTTGACTCCCCGGTCATTATTCTATGGGGGTCACTTTTCGTCGTTACACCGGAAGTTCCCAAATGCATCCAGGAAACAGTTTTGTGACAAATGGACCAAAGATTGTGAAAAAATTCTTCTTTATTGAAAGATTTTACTTACTTCTGCACCTACTCTCGGATACGCTGATTACGGCCAAAACCGGTTGTGTTAGAAGTAGACGCAAGCCTCAACGGTCTCGGAACAGTACTACCAGCATCAAGCTAAAGATGGCCAAATCGATCGAGTGACTGCGTATGCAAGCAGATCGTTGACCGAATGAATGGAATACATGTATGAAGAACTACAGTTCCCGGCATCTGAACTTTGGCGTTATATTTGTTTCATACCCTTTGTTAGACTGTCATTTTCCTACTGGATTTTGACTACGGGTAATTCCATTTACTTTTTCGACTAAGGGCTCACGGCGGGTGTGACCGGTCAGCAGAGGATGCTTACTCCTGCCATGGCACCTGATCCTACCTTCGCTTTGTCGGAGGTCCGTGTTGCCCTATACTCGATTTTGTGTATGTTTTTTGTATTATGATTACGTTTGAACAATGTTCCGGGATTATTAATTCATTCAAAATTTACGTGATTCACGGACAGCAACCCGCTCGTATATATCTGCAGAGTTCCAAGTTGAGTGCGTATGAACAACGTATGGGTTTCCAATGGCTTTGTTTGACTTTAAGATACAGTACCGTAGTGGAAAAATTAGCACAAACGCTGACGCTCTTTCCCGTAAATCTGAAAGGAAGAAGAAATACCTTCTTATCAACAGACTCCTTGACTTTTGTTCTTCCAAATTTTCTCAAGAAATATTTCCTGTGATCAAAGTGTGCGACCTGAACAAATGTTACCTGTGAAGAAACGCAGTTGACCGCATCTTGCATCAGATTGATTTGAATTGAACTGCAGGCAAAGATGATGCCATTGGAAAAATTCAGAGTTCTGGAAATAAGGAGTATATCCGACCAGAGAAGAGCGGAAAGGTGCAAAGACACGTTCTTTTACTTTGTTGAAACAATGGGATCGTTTTACGTTGGATGATTGGAATACTTTACAGAACTGTGTGTGATCCTGTGAAAAGTGATGTAAAACAACTAGTGTTACCCTATTCCATGAAATCGGAAATTTTAAAACAGTGTCATAATAACTTGGGTCACCAGGGAATCGAAAGAGAACATACAGGTGTAATCAAGATAGATGCATCTGGCCTAACTCGAATAATTCAAGCCCTCCCGTCTCCGGTTTCTCTCCGACTGAGAGTGTACGATCGATAGAGAGCGGAATATAACGACTGGATTATTCGGGTTACTATTGGCCAGGGATGTTTAATGACGTTAAGGACTGTTGCAAGAACTGTGATCGTTGTTGTGTAGCCAAATCAGCCAATGTGAGACCACTATTAATCATCTGTTAGCTGCCAACCCCCTTCAGATTCTATGCCCATTGACTTCACCGTTTTAGAACCATCGAAAGCAAAGAAAATGTACCAGTGATGACTGATGTGTTTACTAAATTTACACAAGCAGTATATAGCCACCAGAGATCAGCGATCATCTACACGTCGCCTTGTGTTGATCAGGAATGGTTTCATCGTATGGAGTACCTGATAGAATTCACAGCGACCAGGGGAGAACTTTTGAATCAGACATCATTAAACAAGTTTGCAAGATGTATGAGATCGCAAAGTCAAGAACAAACAGCTGACCATCCGGAGGGAAACGGACAGACAGAACGTTTTAATCGAACCTTTAGAAACGCTGCCACCGGAAAAGAAGAAACATTGGCCTGATCATCTGTCATCTTCGCTAGCCAAGGGTGCCGATCCACAGCGTTTCTCTTTTCAAAAGAGAAAACGCTGTGGATCGTCACCCTTGGCTTTTCAAGAGAGAAACGCTGTGGATCGTCACCCTTGGCTTTTCAAGAGAGAGAACGCTGTGGATCGTCACCCTTGGCTAGCGAAGATGATCATCTGTCGGATGTTACATTTGCTTACAATGTATCGCCAAATTCCAGATATAGTCCATTTCACTTATTTTTTTTGGCCGTGAACCAAAACTTTCCTGTGGATTTGATAAATATCTTCACTGTGTCAGAAGATAGTAAGTGGATTATGATGAGTTTGTTCAAAAAAAACACAGATTTTTTTTCCGGATTATTACGGTAACGTCATCTTAATGTCAGTCCATTTAAATATTGCTTGATGAATATTTTCCCAACGTTTTTGTCTACTTTTAGCGACGAAAAAAATAAAAAAAAAAACAATCCATAAAGATATGTGTAAAATATGTATATAGACACCTATATACTGGATGTTTAATTAACCTTATGGTCTCAAAAAAATCTGACCACATTGGATAATATATGTACGACTGATTATAAAAACATACGTTAAAGGTGTTAAACTTTTGTTTAATAAAATTTAGACACTAGAGATGGAAACAATGCAAAAAGAATTACCATACAACGTCTCACAATTTTACATTTGCTCGTTCAATTTTGAAAATTGAGTCGGCGAACAGTCACGCATGTTACGAAATGGGGTATCTGCGCTTCCTACCAAGTTTATATGTAAAGACGAAAAAAAAGATTAAATACAAGCCCAAGAAGGATATTGGTCCCATTGCAAGTATAGCACGCAGTATGGTATGGTTTGATATGTAGCTTGTTTTCTAGTAAAGTGTCGGCGACATAAAGTTTATCGACTTGAGTGAAATATAGTTCTATAGTAGAAAAACATGATGGATGACCACAGGTGACCTTCCTCTGCTTAACACAAAGATGGGTGACCCGAGGTAAGCTATAACTGCTTACACATTTGATGGGTGACCAGGGGTAACTTTGTACAGCTTACAAACTGATGGATGACCAGAGTAACCTAGTATTGCCTACACACTGATGGGTGACCAGAGGTAACCCAGTACTGCTTATACACTGATGGGGTGACCCGAGGTAACCTAGTACTGTTACAAATTGATGGTTGACCAGAGGTAACCTAGTAAAACGTTACCTCTGGTCACCCATCAGTGTGTAAGCAGAGGAAGGTTACATCTGATCACTATCAGTGGTAAGCAGACCCAGTTACTTCTGGTCACCATCAGTGTGTAAGCAACACAAAAATTACTCTGGTCACCCATCTGTGTGCAAGTGGTACAAAGTTACTCGGGTTACCCATCAGTGTGTAAGCAGTAATGGGTTACATTTGGTCACCCATCATTGTGTAAGCAGTTGAAGTCCATGTTGGCCCAATGTCAATGATCCCACAGTGATAATTAAATGTCGGTCAATGTTGGCCCAATGTCGATGATCCACATATAATTAACAATGTCGGGTCCAATGTTGGCCCAATGCCGTTCTGCCAACTGCGATATGTTGCCGATTTACCAACCATATACCAACGTTGGCCAATGTAAGCTTGCCTATCTGGGAGGTTACCTCGAGCTCGGGTCACCCATCAGTGTGTAAGCAGTACTGGGTTACCTTGGTCACCCATTCGGGTGTACGCAGTACTAGGTTACCTCGGGTCACACATCAGTGTGTAAGCAGCGATAGGTTACCTCAGGCTGGTCATCAATCAGTATGTAAGCCAGTACTAGGTTACCTCGGGTAACCTATTAGTGTGTATTGCAAAGGAATTTCTTCACTGAGTTAAACGTAAAAAACCGCATCAAATCGGCGCAGAAATAACAGAGTTATCGATCCCGTATAATATGGGCTATTGTTTTACCTGTTTTCAAAATCCAATCAAAGCAAAAATAGAAAACGACCGAAAACGAGGCTTCTGATGTCACATCGGCAACAAGTATGCTGGCTAGTATAGAATACATAGACAGTTTACAGCCAGTTTATGCAGTGATGCAAGCCTTGTTTCATCCGACTTCAAACGTATTTAACAATTCTAATATTTGAATTAGGCCTACAACCGTTCATCTTTTAACCCGAAGTCGATATAGACGAACAACAGCCCTACTGTCAACAAAGATCGAGTTTGAAAAACGGTCATTATACATGATCTTTAGCTATCAAATAAAGAATTTGAAATGTTCAGTTGTTTATGTGTTGTGCACAAGACGAATGAATTGCGAATAAGAATTATTTTATCCTATTCCTGATATAGCTGTGAACGAGCTACCAATTTATGAAATAGACTGTGGATGTGTATAGTTACACAATCCATATATATATATTTTTTTTTGCTTGTCACATAATTTACAAGTGTGCCCCCCCCCCACTTTTCAGTAATTTATAGGTTGTGTGCCCCCCCCCCCACAACACACTTTCAGTGTTCAAAAGGCCTTTTTTTTGCTTGTCACAAAATTTTTTGCCCCCCCCCCCCCCCCCCACTTTCCGTGATTTTTTTATTTTAGTTTGCCCCCCCCCCCCTTTCAAAATCAGTCCTACGCCTTCTGGATTGGGTTCATCAAAGATGGCATTAAGGAATGAGGGGTGCTTCAAAATGTGGATATGGGGACATGTACACAATTGATTATGCAATGTTTTCCTGTTAAGGAATCCTTGTTTTACCTGTGTTTGGCTCATTGCCATATAGTGTGAGTTTACAAAACCTTTACTATGTGCATCTACTATTGAATATAAAATCATAAAGTTTTCGATGACACCGTTTATAAATACAGTGTAACTATAATTCAAAATATTGTTTATATACTTATTTGATTTTAATTTATTTTGATTTCTGAAGGTAAAAACAATATTTTTTCATATACTGCATTTTGCAACCTGCATTTTGTTGTATTGCATCTTTGGCAATGTATATAGAAGGTTTAATTTGTTACAAATCCATTGATACATAGTTTGTTATATGTGGTTTGAACTTTCTAAACCTGTATAAATCAACTTTAAACCCCGCCGGAAGGGGAGGGGGCACTTTATATATTACTGATAGATAGGACGTGCCGCTGGATAAGTAGCCCTTTTCCATTGGGATATTTTCAATGTGTGCATATGACTTCCAAAACAGAACCCCCCAAAAAATGCGAAATTCGCTCTATTTAGATGGTAAAATACACGTTATGCTTACTGCAAAACAAATGTTAAAAGTAACCACATATGCTGAGAACTCATGGAAATCGTGCAGCAGCAGAAAGTGTTCCTCTACCTCCCTGCATGAAAGATCACGAGGGATTTTAAAATATATTGCAAAACACTAAGTGACAAGTGCACGGTATTAAAATACATTACGCATGTACTTTGCAACCTTTTAGTATCTATCGTGACAATATATAAATTATTTGTTTGCAAAAGAAATAGTATTCCAAAAATTCATTAATCATAATTCATAAACTTTCAGTATTTGAATTTTTTTGGTGGCAATTTTCATAAACCTTTCACTAAAACTGCATTTCTAACCCGACTTCGTTTTTTTTTTCACACGTAAGCAAGACACTTTCACGGTATACAATATTAAATATTCGCATTTGATTAATTTTAGTTGGCTGTTAACATGATAAGTTTTTATCTTTATAACTACATTTTTTAAGTATCACATTTGCAACAATTTTGCGTTCGTGCAGTAATTTTCCTGGAGATTAACGTTATGCAGCGTCGAACAACGAGCGGATTTTTAAAAACTAAGTTTTACTCGCCATGTGGGCGAGAGGATTTTCACAATTTGGTCGCCCACAAATAAAATTACTCATTATATATGTGAGTGGTAATTTGCAACCCTGTAAAATTATACATGGCTGTACCTACAGTAAATAAAATAAAAGTATAGTCTACAACAGAAATTTCATCTGTTCATCGATCTCTCAGAGGCAGTATGGTTTCAGTCCGAGAAAAATACGTAAATATGAAATAATTATAATGATTAAAATATGTAGTGAAGCAAATTATCACCAGGCTTCAGCCACTGCCTTGTATGTACATGTATGTTCACAAAGCTGGAAAAATTCTCAATGGCTATGGGGAATGTTAAGTATATGGGTGTAACTCCCAAAGAAGTACATTCAACATCGATCAAATCAATATATATTACCGTACGGTATTTACAATGCCGATCACGAATACTACGACTGAAAACTTTCAACGATCACGACTAAATAAAAATACCTATAGCATGTAAATGCACCAAAACAAAAGACAAATGATATAAATATCGCGAAAATTATCAGCTGATCTCCACGCGTTCTCTCTATCCAAGATGGCGATATACACGACGTGACGTCACAGCGATTTGGCGCTAGAACCGACTTTTTCAAAAACCCGTTCAGGTGTGGTTTCGAGTTTTTCGCTAATATCTCCGTTGATTCTGCGTATAACTTCGTCAAATTTTCAGTAGTTATAATTGGATTAGGTGTTTACTCTGCTGGAAAATCGAATTGCATGCATAGACCCTTTAAGCAGAGGAATGTTTAAACCTCAGGTCACCAGTCAATGTGTATGCAGGATCTGTGATCACCCAGCATATATATTTCCTACTTTCACTTCTTTAATGGAACTATATTTTACGGCGTAGTATTAAGGTGGGTGACCCGTGGTCCTATTTCTGCGTACAAATTATCCTTCTGCAGACACTCACCAGAGGGTGTTGTACGTTACTCTCCAACATATGTGTAGACTGGTACGCTGTCGATGATAAGGCGCCACGCTAAATCAACCTAATTGAATTTCCTAGCGGAGCGTCTGGAATCAAGGGCAGGCAATCCAGTCTAACATATGTGTACACACAGGTCACGTGGTACCCACATTAATATGCTTGATGACGTGGCCTCTATATATAGAATGCAACAAGTGAAGCTTGCGTAACGCGCCCTCTGGTGAGAGAGTGATCCCAACCCGCCTTAGTATGTGATATCAGACGGCAAGCCAGTTAGACTGGATTGCCTGCCCTTGATTCCAAACGCTCCGCTAGGAATTTCAAGGACAGGTAACCACCACTGCCATGACAGTAGGAAAACCTAGGCCTACTGCAGTTTCGCGAATAGCAAGTGCGCATCCTAAAAATAAACTGAATCTTTGGCTTGAAATGGGCGGATCAAAGAATGTATACAAACCATGTTATCATAATACCATTACAGTGACATTGCACTAAGTACACTAACTGCATATTAAATTGACTGAACATTCTAAAACACGTCTATGTGCATGTTTTACTTGGAAATTAACGACTGCATTGTGCTCTATCAGGTCAGCTTGTCAGCTGAATCCAACTTAGGACTATGATAGTGATTGCAAATGCAAAACATAACTCAGCCATGATTGAACTAATTCAAAAGTCCAAACTTCGTGTCATTTGATAATTTAATTTGCAAAAGCCATGAAAATCCAGAGTTTGGGTTCCGTTAATTATACTGATTAATGAGCTAGGGGTTAGCAGGGAGTGTATATATAAGCTTGGCTTTTCGTCTGGCGTAGTATAATCATCAATAAACTGCATTTGTAGCATTGAATGCAATTGTTTGATTTCCCCCATGCTGTAATTCTTTGCTTCAAACTTTAGGGTCCTCCACTACTTCTCTGACTGAGAAGTCTCCATTCACTTTGAAACTGCTAAGGAAAAGTACTCGTAAATTCCTAGCCTGAGCATCTTAGCCGATGTACCGGTATTGAAAAAACGTATCGCAAAATATAAAATTTTTTTTTATTAATGAATCGCAATTGATATACATGTATCGGAATATCGGTATTATCGCACAGCCCTGCAACAATATGGGGTGCAAATTTTTCACAGGAATAAAGATTGATGAAAAAAGGAAATTTTAAAACCCTTGAGCGCAAAAACCTAAAATGGAACAACTATACAAGTGATACCTCACCACGCATAAGGGGATGGCAAATAGTGCACTATAAAAAAACTGTTAATTTCTCTCACAAAAAAAATAGTTCCGTAGATTTTTTTTTATTTTTTTTTTTTTTTTAATTGTTTTTTCTTATTGCATCTACATACATACCCAGACATACAAACAAACAAAACATACAATACATACATACTGATAGACTTTTATGCATATATACTGTGGGGTGAGGCAAAATAATAAATAAATAATAATAATAATAATATTTTCTAAATAATAATATTTCTAATAATAACAAATCATTATTTTCAGACGGAGATAATACAATTATGAATTATGCTGGAAAAAGACATGTTCCATGTTTCCCATCTTTTTTTCAAAGGAACTATTGAGTACAATTTTTTTTTATCTCATAGTAGTTAGTGATGTATGATTTGAAACATTATCAAATAAAATACTACATTTCTTTCGAGAAGTTTGATATATAAATTTCTTGACTAATAAATTATAATATTTAAGCCAATACTTTTATCTGGGTACCAAGTTAAAACACACACTTGAAGTAAATTTGACTACTTCCAGATTTCTGTTGAATCCAGTCCTCTAATGCAGACCAGATTCTGTTAATTACATTACATTCAAAAAATAAGTGTAACAATGTTTCAGGTTCTAGTGTGCATATTGTACATTTCTGACTATCAACTATTTTTGGAAAATAAAGGTATTTATTAACTCCCAGAATTCTCTATGTCCAATCCTTGTGTTGAAACCAAAATAGTGATATATCCTTTGTAAGGGATTTTAAGTTTTTAAACATTTGTTTCCAATTAAATTGGTCTTGAAGAGACAATTCCACAGCCCATTTTTTTTTCACACAGTGGCTTATGTTTTATTTGAAGAGAAAATCATCAAAATCTTCCTGGCTCCTTTTTTGTCTTCAAGTAAAATTTTTATAAATCCAAATTTTGAAGGTCTTTTAACAAAATAGGGATCCATGTGTTTTTTCTTCAGGGAATGTACATATATCGAATGTTTAAGACCCTCATACACAGTGAAAGGCAATTTTACACCAAAATCATTTGTTATACTCTCATTATGTAATAAAAATTCCTCGACCAGTAGTCAGGTCAGATATTGTATGGTATCCTTCTTTGTAAAGAGATTTATAAAAAACACACTTGTTTTGAACCTTAATTCTATGATTGTACCACAAAGGTTCTAATAATACATCATAATCAAAAATATTCATAAATTCGAAAATATGAGAGTTGTTTCTATTCCAGAAAGGATTGAAGAACACTTTCATTTTTTGCGTAATATATTCAGAACCAAAATGACACATATGTGTGATCACTAACAGCCTGTAATTACTGTAAATAGCTTAGTCCACATGGAATCAGGACTAGCATTCTCTTAACCAAGTAAGTTTAAGAGATTTTATAAATATTTCTAGATTGGTCATTCTAAAACCACCATGTTCGAAATCCAACTGAAGTGTTTTTTCTGCTAATTTTATCAGGTTTTTTGTTCCATATGAATTTAAAACAAAAGTTGTTTCCAGTTTTTTCATCCATTGTATAACTTGGTTTAGGTAAAACACTCAGTAAATGGGTAAGTTTTGACAATAGGATACTTTTAACAAACAGTAATTTTGCCCATGGAGAGATTTGTCTTTTTGACCATTGTAATATTTCCCTTTCAATACCTTCTAATTTTTTATCAAAATTTATTTGTTCCCCATTTTTTTAAGATTTGCTGTATATGTAATCCCCAAGATTGTAAAAGGACTGTGTAGTCCAATTCAGGTCTGTACTATCACACAAACGTATCACTTGAACCAATTTTAGATCCTATCCAAACAGCTTTTGTTTTATTAATATTAAGGCTTAATCCCAGAAAACTTGGAAAATTGGAAAAAGCAAGTCAAGAGCACTTTTTTAAACTTTTTTTTCAGAGCCATCCAAAAAGAGGACTGTATCATCTGCATATTGTAACTAAACATAATAGTTTCTTTTTCTATCCTTATTCCTTTGATATTATGGTTTTGTCAAAACCATAGTTCGTAGATTTTGCTAAACATGGATTTAATATTAATTACTAAACAACTACATTGAACTGTGCAAATGTTTAAAAACGTGTATCCGGTATTAAAACCACCGGGATGGACGGACCGACGGAAAATGTTGTTTGTGCTGTATTATACCACTCTACCAAGAAATTTGTTTTGCAATGCACACGTATAAAAATTGCGGTTTTTCCAACGCAATCAATAGGTTTGAACCCCGTTCTGGATATCATAGTAAAATTCTGAGTGACCCCTTCCAAGGCAACGCGTAAAAAAATTACCCAGTTTAGACAATTTAGCTGAAAATACAACCCCTTTTGTCAGAATATACCCAGTATCGTATATATAGTAATACTCCCCCCCCCCCCGGTATATTTAGAATGGCTATGGGAATCGAAGTTAGTGTCACACAAAATCAACCAAAATTCATGTTATTATAGATTTACTTACCGTTTTGGTTGTTTAAAAAAGGTGTCCAAGACACCTTGATTACGATTTTTAAGGTCTTTTGACGTTTGTTTTTGGACAATCGACATCTTTGCGAATTCTTTATCACATCAATAAACAATGGATATAATCGCAGAGTCGAACACGCCGGACTCCGAGAAAAACGAAATTTTACGGTTTTGATGACCCATCAAATTGGGGAATCAGTATAAAAAAGAAATCTGAGTAATGTGTTAAATTAATGAATTATGATAAATTGCCATCATTCAATACAATACTAGCAGATTTATAACTATATATATATATATTTTTTTTTTTAAAGGGGGGGGGGGCGTACGCCATTAACGCCCCTTACCTGGACCCCGCCCTGGGAGCAATTGAAAGTCAAAAGTATGCCCCCCTCCCTTTTGTCAAGTAACTTTTTTTTTCTGCATCATGACACATAATTTAAAAGCCCCCCTCCCACATATAGTGATTTTTAGAAGTCCCCCCCCCCCCCCTTCAGTGTTCTATTACCTTTTTTTATTTTCTTGTTTGCATTATTTTAGAAGTTGCCTCCCCCCCCCCCATTTAGTGTTCCATTAGCTTTCTTGTTTTTTGCTTGTCACATTATTTAGAAGTTTGCCCCCCCCCCCCCCCACCCCTTTTCAAAGACAGTCCTAACGCCTATGTAAATTATCTACGTCTCACTTGAAAAGTCATGTCTGTTATCTGATGGAACAAACCGGCGCTACTTTGAATGATCGGTTTTCAGTGGTGGATTTAAGCGGGTTCGCACCCGTGCCCTCCCTAAAATAATCATTGGTTTGGACTCTTTTTAAATAAACGACAATTGAATTATTGCTACTTTTTATTTGGAGAGTTTATTTTTATTCCAAAAAAATAAATAGTAAATAATTAATAAAAAAAAAAACACTCTTAAATTTTGCGTCATTTCATGAAAAACGTATCTCGGATCAATACAGCCGTTCCGTCGCTGGTTCTAAAATTTATGTTTTCGTATATTGACAATTTTTCCAAAAATACCCCAAAGACGATGAAGATCTCTTGTCTTGTTAAACTTCAGATGGAACTATACATTGATGATATAAATAATAGATGTCCGGTGAACAGGGAATAAATAAGGTGGGCGCCAAATTTTCGACCTTGTTAATTTAGTAATATAGATAGGGAAACAAGAATGCCCATGGGCCACAACGCTCACCTGAGTGACCTTGGCCCTTGCTCAGTCAGTGGTCTGATTTTTAAAAAGAATTA
>CAJDSM010153835.1:0-12019 GCA_903981925.1 Ostrea lurida
TTGTATCCATGATTAGTGATGGGAGGAATCTCCCCTAGTCACTACTACAGTCCAGAAGAATAACATGACTGTGGATGAATTACGGATTCATTCCACCCCCTTGAATTGACTGTGTGCATAGGATTCCTCTTACTGACAGTGTGTTAGGATATCCCCGCTACCTGACTGTGTGAAGGAGATTCCCCTTGACTGACAGTGTGATAGGCATTCCCCTTACTGACTGTGTGATAGGATTCCCCTTACTGAACAAGTGTGATAAGATTCCGTCATGTACCCAGCGGTGAAAACTTCGACTCTTAAGTGATAGGATTCCTCGACTAGCTACCGTTGAAAACCGACACGCTGTGGATAGGTTTTCAGTAAGTGAGCCACACATCCTACGTCATCACTTTACCCTTATTCAGTTAGTAAGGGGAATCCTATCACAGGAACTGTGGTAATTACAGGTAAGATGGGAGTAATCCTAATTCACACTGTCAGTAAGGGGAATCCTTAATCTGTTACTGCTGGTGTGATAGGAATTTCCTCCCTTACTGAAAACGTACTGGTGATTAGGATAGACTCTTACTGATAAACTGAGGGTATGTGATATGGGATTCTCTCGACTTACTCTTGAAATCTGACTGTGTGATCTAGGACCCTTACTGAAAACTGACTGTGTGATAGGATTTCTCCTTACCGACTGTGCTGCATAAGATTCCTCCCCTTATAGACCAGTGTGCATAGGATTCCCGTCTTCTGACTCTGTGATAGGATTCCCCTTATTATCTACTGGTGGTGACGATAGGCATTCTCCCTTTACGGGAAAACTGACTATGTGATAGGATTCCCTTACTGAGGTGTGATAGGATTCCCCTTACTGACTGTGTGATAGGATTCCCTTACTTGAAGAACTGACCGTCTTGATTGGTTCCCCTTACTGAAAACTGACTGTGTGATAGGATTCCCTTTATGAAAAACTGACTGTGTGAGTAGTGCCCCTGTATAGACGGGTGTGATAGGATTCCCCTTACTGGACTGTGTGAATAGGTTCCCCTACTGACAGCCTGTGTAAGATTCCCCTTAACACTGACCTCTGGGTGGATAGGATTCCCCCTTACTGACAGTGTGAATCAGGATTTCCCCTTACTGGACTGTGTGATAGGATCCCCTTACCACTGTTGTGATAGGATTCCCCTTACTGACAGTGTGATAAGATTCCCCTTACCCACGAAGATACTCTGTCGTGATCCTGCAGTCGGGGTTCAAGGGTGATAACACGAGTGCGCATCCTCTCTCGGTGTCTTTGGAAGAGAGGATTTGGTTTTATCCTGATTGAAAAACGAGATTCTATTTGGTAGCCTCATTTCCCAGTTTCTGGCTGTTTTCGTTTTGCGTGCCATGTGGATTTACTTTTTTCAGTTTCAAGCGGTATTCCGTCCATCTTCTTGTTATCGTCGATATAAACATTAACTTTCAAACTACTTGGACGAAGTATGACTGAAGTGATCTGAAATGATAAAACTTTAACTATCGATATGAGACGTTTCCAATGGGATGTTTACTGCTATTCTGAATGATGATTGAGTAAGATTGTCAATTCTTCGATAGTGGAAATCCTATTGACTGCAAGGCGGAACAGAGCATTATTGTTCTTAATTGAAAGAATTAGGAAGGATCATAGACGTTTAGAGAAGCTTAAATTAACCACTTCATAGACAACATTTTTCGTGTACGATGAACTATCATGAAAAGGTGAATATAACAGTGATCAAGTCTCAAGACTCCTATATAAGAGTAAAATAGGACAAACACGGATTGCAGAGTGGGCACGGCGTGCCTAAAAGGATTGTAACGCATCCCTTGTCGACACGGTCCACACCAAATCCGTGAATCCTATCTTGTCGACAGGTAAATTGAGCACCTGTCAGATAAAGATCTGTGCTTTGGAAAACGAGCTTACATTTTGCTATTGAAACACATCTGATTCCTTCGAGTTTTTGGCCCCAATCTTTTTGGCACACATTGAAAATCACTTTTAGTATAAGTTACTCTCATTGTTTTCGGATTCCACATTTCGGTTTGAACAATCACTGAAGAGAATTAATTTGTCAGAATGCGTCACACGGTGCATAAAATTTGGTACCGTATATGTTTATATTATGAACCCTGGGGTCGAGGCCCCTTCTGCTGGTGGAACTGTTAGTCCCCATGGTCTCTACAGCCCAGTTGCTATGTACTATGTTACTGAAGCTTGAAATACGGGATATGTAATTTAATTGCAGTGGTAAATTGAATTCATATCAAAATTAAGGCATTATCTCCTCGCGCATAGCTTTCTTGATCCTTCGAATAAGTTTTTGGCCCCAATCTTTTGGCACACATTATCACTTTTAAAAGTTTACTCTCATGTTTCGGTCTTCAAGAACATTTCGGCTTTGAGCATCACTGACAGAGACATTTTTGTCGAAAATGCGCAATCTGGTCATAAATATTTGGTACCGTAATTGATTTATATAGATAATAGACAATTTCCTCCATGCAAGTTTGTATGAGGAAACTAGAATCGTTATGACAGACATAACATGATTGGTGAATGCTGCTTGAACGTGACTCTTGAAATCCCTCTTGCAAAAACAATTTTGTAAGTAACCTGCCTTCAATTAAAATTTTGATTATACGCAGAACAAGCTCTCGTATTTGAATGTTGAGAAACATATACATCTGCCAGGTGTGATGGTTTATAGAATGAATAATGTAGGAGATGGAGAATATGAAGTCACCCTGTTTGTAACAAGTTTGCCAACTCAAACATCTATTGTTCAGGCAAAGTAATCTTTAATATGAACAGACATCATAAACGTTATAGCCTTTTCAACCGAATTCGTCATTAAACCAGGAAATTATCATTTCTAACTAGATAAACATATCGATATATGTAATTTCTCGCTGAAGCAATTTTGTGGTCAAAACTGTTCACGATACCAAGCCACTGTTAATGTTTGAATACTCTGTTACTGTAAATTCCCTAATAAAAGCGAGTATTTATTATCGGTAAAATGTCCGCGAGGAGCATCGATCACGAAATATATATATTCGCTTTTATTTAATGGTACTTAAATACTCAAACAAACTCTTCAATTAATAACACATCGCGAAAGTACCGCTTTCTCCGCGATTAATGTGTTAGAGTAATCTTTCGCGATATAAGTACTTTCTGCTTTTTCGCGTAAAATAGGAATCTTAAGTATTGCTATTCCGACACCTATGCTTTTGGGTCTATTTCAAAAAAAAAAAGATTGAACTCTGGATTGAAAAAATGAAGCGAGTGCTGGACAGACCAACAGAGCACAAAGGGCTAGACAGAATATAAAAGGGTCATCAGAACTAAGAACAATGTCACACATGACAGCAGGATAGCCCTTCGTTTTTTTGACATGAATTCCTTTAATTCAATTTAAAAAAAAAAAAAAAAAAAAACTTTTTTTTTGCTTACTTCTCTTAAAACCACCAGTTGTTTCAATGGGTGCAAAATAAAACCTACTTTTTTTTTTTTTTTTTTTTTTTTTTTTTTTTTTTTTATTTTTTTTTTTTTTTTTTTTTTTTTTTTTTTTTTTTTTTTTTTTTTTTTTTTTTTTTTTTTTATTTTTTTTTTTACATGATTAAGGAAATAAATGTCATAAAAAAAAAAAAAAAAACTACATCTTATTTTCTTCTAAAAATCAACCCCGCATTATGTTCTTAAAAAATAAAATCTCCTTCCAATATGATAAATCATTGACAATACTGTTTGGCCGATTCCTTATTTATTTCTGGTTTGACCTCATTTACATTAGGCTGCTATGGGTAATTGTTGTCTGATGTGTTTCAAGCAATTGTTTAAGGCCGTTTTTCATAACTGGATTTTTGACCAGAAATTACGTTTATCTGATCAAGACAATGGGCTCACGGTGAATGTGCCGGTCAACAGGGGATGCTTACTTCCTCTTAGGCACCTCTAATCCCACCTCTGTGTTCCAGGGTCCGTGTTGCCCAACGCCTACTTTTGTATTATTTAGGGATTTACTGAGATTGATCATGTTTGTTTATCTTGCCTTTGGTATATAGGACACACAGTTGAACAACGCATTCTGCAGAGTATTGCATGCAATACACAGTCCCCTAGCGATGTACAAAATTGATTTGATCCACAAACAAATATCCTAAATGTCAATTATGTAGGCTATACATATGTAAATGGTATTAAAAGGGGAAATTGGTGTAAGCCAATGAAGGACTACGACCATAAATTAAGGAAAACGGATCAATGGATCAAAACCAGAATTCGGAACTTGATCTTAAGCGTGGATTCTCTCTCTTCTTTGTTGTTTCTGATTTCGTTATCTTTTCCCGCTGACATATGTTCTTGTTCGCTGCTCGTTTTTGTTGTGGTTTATTTGGTGTGGTTGGGCTTTTTTCTTGCGGGGGGGGGTTTGCGGGTGTTTTTGTGGTGGTTGGTCCTGTGGTCTTTCGGATTGATTCATTCGGGGGGTGTCGCGTGTAACTTGTGTGGCGTGCTTGCTGCAAGCCATGATTAGTGGTTAAAATTTTTGGCAGCCCTTCCCCCAATGGTGACGTTCTCCATATGAGCATAAACACAATAATAACAATTCATTAATTATTTCTCTCCTCACCAGTCGGGCGGCTATTTGACACCAGGTTCGGAAATGATTAATAGGATTTGGACAGTCTTTTTGTTCGTCCATGCAATGTAAAAATAGTAGGTAGTTGTATTAATTATGGTTCACCGTGAGATCTCATAAATTAAACTCGGGCCCTCATACCAAAACTCCTCAAATTGCGAGCTAATATCGTCTTGTGGCATGCGTTTATATTGATTCACTATACAGAGTGTGGTCTCCTTGTGACCGTCACAAAATCGGAGAATCAGTGAACGATAAATCGGGTTAACGGAATTTCCATTTGGAAGTCTTTGCCCCGGAGTTTCTCGGGGGTCCATAACGTGTTACTTTTACTCTTTTTTTCGGATTCTCTTACGGAGTGTTGTTAGAAATTGTTCTGACCTTTAATATGTAGCATGAGATGTTTTCCAAAAATGTTTTACCCATAATCAACACTATGTCCAATGCCCCCTTTGCACCCCAGGTCAGAACCCTACCCTAGGATCAATGAAATTTACATTTTGTAAGGCTCCCTATTCATTCAATATTCATTTAGTTTGATATAATATCAATAGCATTAAAAGATCAGGTTTTCAAATGTTTTTTATTACTTAAACCTATGTAAGTTTGGGCCCGCCTGGGCAAACCTACGTGCATACTAATGCTGGTTCTCTGTGCGTTGTTAAAAGAAGCTTTTGGGAAAAATTGTCACTTTTGGGAGTTTTTGCCACCCCAAGGCCAGGGTGCAAGAGATAATTTCCTTTTTTCTTCATTCAGCAGATTTCAAGAATTGACGTGGTATGAAAGTAAAATGTTCATGGTAAACATTTCTCAATGACCATTTTGGCCACTAATACCAACCCTACCTAGATCATGAATTTAAATTTTGATAAAGGCTCCATCAATAAATATTAATTAGTTTAATTATATCATGATTAAAGAAGATGCTTTTAATGTTTTCACATATACACTATTACAAGTTTGGCCCACCTGGGGTAACCTACCGGGTACAAATTTACATTTTGGTAGAGCTTCTGCTACATCATAGCTTGGTTCTCCACGCATGTGCGTGTAAATTTTTTGAAAATGGTCTTTTTTGGCGTTTGCCCCCAGCCCAGGTAAGAGCGTGAATTTACAATTATGCCCTTGTTCCAGATGCTTATACCACTTTGAAAGAATTGGACTGGTGTTACAAGAGAGTTAAATGTTCATTGTAACGACGTCGCACGACGACGGACGATGACCAATTCAATGGGTTTAAGTAGTCCTTTACTCGGTGCCTAAAGTTTGGTTGAACAATTGTTTGCATTATCTTTAATAAATTAATTTCTGCATTCAATAATTTTGATAAATCAGGGTTTTTAATACTGGAATTTTAATAAATATCTTGGGTCTTTTTCATGATGTTAATCAACAAACATTATAAACTTAAAGTCCGCTTATCATAACATCAGAGTGTTCTCATGACTTAATGTTAATATAACCGGTGTTCTTGTCGTGCAGCTGCGATATATACATAGCCTTCTTGCACGTTCCTCGGCCGCTGCTTTAGTTCGTTCCGCATGACAAGTTTCGGGCCTACTGTCGATGCAATTTACAGACTTCAACATGCCTTATTCGCCATAAATTCTACTAAAAAAATATTTCATCTTACAAAAAACTAAAACACAAAAAAATCGTCAAACATGGGTTATAATTGTCCGTATATATTTATCAGACCACTATACACAGTGGTCATAATTAGTGGTTGTTTCTCAAATAAAAAATTTCATTTATCATTCTTTATAAAAAAAACAACTGTTAACGGGTTTATTGGTTTATAATAAATTTGTATTTGATTTACACTTTATAGTTTACTCTAGATTTTCCATTCAAAAGACGCAATACTGTTAAAGCATTCAATAATTTGAATTTACGGTTGTAATTTTAGAGCTATGTCTATAATATCTACAACTATATCGGGATAAGTATCATTTAATTCTCATTAAGAATTTCCCGGAATTATGAGTGAGATGGCAGGTAAAATATAAAATTATGGACCGATGAGATTGCTCTAATAACTACCAGGCAATATCGTTATATGGATAGCTTATAGGAGTGAGCTACACACTCTCAATGATTGACATTAAGTAAAGTGATTTGATATCTATCGAGCGAATGTCGCCATGCGGCTCCTGTGACCCACTGCCTCTTCTCCACTGTTGTCTCCTCCCTGTGGTTACCTTCCCCCTGCCGTCCCCTCCTACGTGTTTGGGGCCGCCCCCTGTTTTTCCCTCCTGCTCCTTTCCCCCCCTTCCTCGTCTGTTGCTGTTGTTGCCTCTACATGCTCTATGCCCGCCCCCCCCCTTGCCGCTTACTCCGTCCCCTGCCCGTGTCCCGTGCTGCCCCCCGTCCCCTTGCCTGCCCCTGTTCCTGGTTGCCTGCGTCCCTTCTCCGCGGCTGCTTTTCTTGCGCGGGTTTCCCTCGCCCCATCCGCCGTGGGGGGGGGGGGGGGGGGGGGGGGGGGCGGGTCCGTTCCCCTCGTGAGCTCAGTGGTAGAGTTTACCCCCATTTCTACTTTTAATTGATAAAGGGTAGCACCGTCAACATATCAGCTATGCGATAAACACTATAGTTATATATTTTATTAGAATAAAATTTATTTAAAGTCGGTATGCAAAAGCAACAAATACAACACAAGCTCCTGAGAGCTTTTAACCGACATCATTATTATTTAGCAGCACTCACACCAGCTGGCAGCAACAATTTTCATATTAACCTGGATATGTACAAAGGAAAAAAAAGTACAACTGTCCTATACATGGTCAAAAAAAGGCCAGGAGATTACTCTATTCTATATCTTACTGAACTCTGCTTGCGTGCCCACGTCGGTTTTATGTTTGGATTTACTTCTGAATTCATGAAGTTCTGAGCTGAGGCAATGAATCTGTTTCCTCAGATCCTCGTTGTAATCGTTGGCTTTTGTGAGCTGCCTTTGAGTTCTCTCTAATTTCTTTCGACATTCAATGAGATCGTTTTCTATTTTATGACATCGTTCACATCCCTCTGCGTTCGATGTGTTCTCCGCGATCTGCGATCCCTTGGAGGTATTTGTCTCTTTTCTTGCATTGTGCTCTGACTTTACAACTTCTGGGTTCATTAACTGATCCATAATATCTTACGATTGAGAAATGCATGGTCGCACAAGCCAAAAAGTTGAAAAGCATCTAGAAAATGAGAAGGAACGAGACATGACGGGTAAAGTCTATAACCTAACCCACTCAGGCGCAGTTCGAGGGATGAAAAAATTCCGTTTGATTTCAGATTTATAATAGTTAAATAAATTTCGATCCCGATCTCATTACAAACCTGTTAACGGCCATCTTGTTTTGCATGGAGAGCGAGAAGAAGGTTTAATATACTGTCCGAGAAAAAGATGAACTTTGCAAGTTGTTACTATAATGTTGTTATGTTGTAAGTAGATTCCACCCATGTCAGTGTTTAAATGGTAATTTGGATCTAACACCTTGTATGTAAAGCGCAAAGATAACGAACAGTGATCAATTTCGTAAGTCCTAATAGAAATAAAAAAACAAGAGCTGGGCATCACGGACCCCTGGACAAACCAGAGGGTGGGGAGGATCAGGTGCCAGGAGAGTAAGCATCCCTGTTGCCCACTCATCACCTGCCCGCCGTAGAGCCATATCTTGATCAGGTAAACGGACAGTCCGTAGTCAAATCAGTGTGTGAAACGGCTTACAATGGCTATGAAACACATCAGACAGCATTTGACTCAATGGATAGGTCATATTGGAACCTAAATTGTAAAGGTGTGTAAAAACGGATTTCAGCTAATAACTTGCCATATTTCTGTGGAAACGAGGGGTTTAATTCATAATTCGGTCTTTTTCCCCTCGTTTCCACAGAAATTCTAAAACTTGCTTATGCATTGCGTATGTGTTTGAGTATTATATAAATTCAACCAGCGAACTATGTGTTATTAGATGGTTTTATTAATGATTAAACAGGATAATGCTCTTTAAATTATTCGGAACTGGAAAAGCTATTCGGCAACTTAATAAATGACTAGTTAATTGTCTACATGTACCTTCCTTTAGGTTTAAATGGCTATATCATCAGCGTAGTTTATTTAATTTTTCACAGTACAGAGTGTCTGCTTCTGCTTAGCGGTGCCCTTGTTAGAGAATAGTTTATAAATTAGGGAAAATTTGAAGTCCTCAGTGTAGTGAATACCATATTTTTCTTCAACTCGCACTGGATATTGGGATAATATTGGAAGACGAAAACCGGTGGGGAATAAGGAGGAACTTGGTAAGTGTTACTTTAATGTGATGTTATATTATCATAGTTTTACCCACACAGTGAAGGTTTGAATGGTATATATGGATCTAGACACCTTGTATTGTAAGTGAAAGTTATGTCTATGTATCCTTCCTTTTAAGCTTAAATGGCTATATAATGCGTATTTTATTAATTATTCCAGTCACAGAGTGTCTGCTCTGCTTAGCGGTGCCTTGTTAACTTGAATGCAATCACATAAATCAATGGTGTAAGTACAGTTTCTGTTTCAGTTTATACAGCTGATCGGATGCTTGAAAACTTTAGTACCATTTATAAATGTCATATTCTGTGGGGACACATGAACATGAAATTTTTTATTTTACACTACAAATTATATGGTTGATTTAAAGTATAGGAGCTTGTGAAGCATAATCCAATTATCTAATATGATTATAAGAGGTAGAGCGTGTGTTAACTGGTGAATTTTTTTATCACGATATATATTGTGCAATAATAAAGGGCCCCGCATTTCATGGGAGTGCCCTATAGTAAATCACATTGTCCGAATCTCTGTCCGTCAACATTATTGTTGTGATGCGATAACTCAAGATTCTTTGTCGATCGTCATTCATTTTCAATCAAGCCGGTGCACACAAACAAATAGCCGAATGACAACATGGACATAATTATACATGATGGTTAGCATGTAATTACTTGTTAAGGTAATAAAAGTGTCTTTAACGTTATATTGATTGATGGATATATGAGATTAATCATTAATTAAAATTTGTTTTTCTCTTACAATTTTTTTTTTTTCAAATTTGAAAATCTTTGTGCACAAATTGATGTTGCACTAATTCACTCATCAATTTCTAATTTCAATCCGCCAATCAAGTGTTTAAACTTAACTTAAAGTTACCAGGAGCCCACGTGGCTCCTGATAATGTATTCTATCCTGGGAGAGCCAACAATAAAACATGCTAGCCCACTCTATATGAAAACTTTAATACAAGTAATAAATCTAATATGATGACATGTATACCATGTGAATGAATCGCATTAGGGCAAAAAGTCCTACACTCTACATTTTGTAATGCGTTTATATTTAATTCTGTTTGAATGAAGATATTTTAGAGTGGTTGAAATAAAGGTTTCCATGCATCTGGTCCATTTACTAAACCTTAATACAATTAGACCAACTTATTCAAAGAAATCACTCGCTGTGGGGCAAGTGAGACACGAACCAACTCAAATTAGAGCCCACACAAAAATTTTACTAGCAAATGCGAGTGGGCAAGTGCGAAGTTTAAACCCTGCCCAATGACAAAGAACAGTAGCGAGCCATGGCTAGATCAGCACACGCCGGGTTCTCGGATACTAAGAACCGGGTCGGATACAAAGAACCGGGTCAAAGATTCAAAACGCCGTTTTGGGATGGGTAAATAATATTCCACTCTCGGCGATCCTATGCGATGTTTACAACAGAAATGAACTTGAACAATCATTCATCAATAATCGTGCTTTTGTTCTAACAAAATTTTGAGGTTGAGAAAGTGAATATTAAATGTACACGACGTTTTATCAAAGAAAATTTTCGGAGAAATCAGCGAATTTTTAACTTTACGTGCTTATAATCTACTGAAGGAGAAGTGACGATCCGAATTTATTTTTGTTAGTTATTTACACAAATCTAATGATATATAATATTAAGTATTAGCCTTTAACTTGCAGTTATTATCTCAATAATAAACATATTATTTATCAAGCACGGGTGAAGTGAACTCACTGCGTACAACGACCCAGCGGGTAACCTTAACTGAAGAATACAAGAACGCGGGATTTGGATACAAAGAACGCGGAATTTGGAAACGAAGCGATATGCAACTTCAGACAAGTAATCCATATATATAAGTATAGACGTCGGGTGTGACCGGTCGACAAGGGATGCTTACTCCTCCTAACACCTGATCCCACCAACTGGCTGTGTTTGCCCAAACTCTTATTATACGTAAAATAATAACCAAATTTACACTTGGCTAACATATTACTTGAGATCTAAACTACGATAACATGAAACATTAATCACATCTAATTACTGACACACATCGGATTAGACCTGTAAACCTACATACCGAACTGACATATTTCAAAGATACCACTTTTACCTACAGAAATTGAACCTATACTATAGCAGCAATTTTCATATTACCCAATAAATGCGTTGAGAAAAATTACAATAGATGGTATATTCAAGCATAAAACCCAGTGTTAATTGGAGTTAGTTGACTACGTTGGTAAAATCATAACGCTGGTACTAACATCCATATAAAATACATGAAGGACAGACAAAGCACCCACATCTACGACATTAAATATTAGTGAAAACTTATATGAATTGTATTGCACACAGGACGTCATCAATAGTATAGAATCTTCACCATACATACTACCTAAATCACTAAAACATAAAAGCCCTACACCTTGTGAAGGATCGGATAATACTGGGTTCATTCCCCTTTATTGAGAGGAAAGTCACCACCAATTGTAATAAATTTTACAGACATATTATTATATTTCGATAGAATTAGACTCATTAGGTATTGAAGTATAAATTTTATTATAATGATTAATTTTTTTTTTTTATTATGAAATACTTATATCCAAAACAAAAGTATTTCCGCCGAAGGCTATAAGTAGGGCAGAAGTACGTGCAAGCTCTGATTCAATAAATACACAGTTCAACTATAGAACCAGGCGACGGAAATAATTATTAATTATACCATCCTCTCTGAATCCCTGAGTGAGCTGGTTACGTCCTCCTCATCTTTGAAAGAAAGCAATGCACCTGTAACATGATATACAGTTGAACTAGTACAACAAAAACAGATCCAAGTTGGTTGTATAAATTAATAATTTTTCATTGATTAATCATCAAATAATTCCTTGAAGGGGGGTTGAATGATCTATCCTTTGCGTTTCTCTGTATGACTCTCGAACTCTTTTTAATATTGATAAGGGAATTAAAAGCGGTCTTTCAATGTTGGATAAAAAGGAGATAGATAAAGGTTTTGCTAAGAAATTGTTCATATGTTATAATA
>CAJDSM010153913.1:0-11240 GCA_903981925.1 Ostrea lurida
GCATGCTATGCTTGTGGGACTTTTAATAGCTTGACTAAGAGAGCCAAGTGAGCGTGAACAAAATAAAGGTTAGATGTTGCTATGGGTGATCTAATAAGACGAACTCCCGTTAAAGTTCATTCATTTTGCAAATTCTAGCTTCGAGTCGCTTAATGACCTTAAGCCTTACGTCTTCGCTCGTTACAAAGTTTATCACTAGTCATATTCATGCACTGAATGTGTTCTTCTTATACCCTCTCAAGATTTTAGACTGTCAGTCTTCCTCACTATATGATGTTGAACTGACAGGGTTAACCCCGATGATCTCCTTAGTGTCGACGCTAAGTGCTTCCTGACGATTGGGGCGTGACCCGGTCGGCAGGGATTGACGTTTACGTTCGTCCGGTTGGCACCCACTGATCTCTATGACTTTCGTTTTGTCAGAGGTGGGTCACGATAGTATTGACCTTTCTATACAGTTATTGATATAATGTTATTTTTGGGTAGTCTATCGAATTACCGTTTTCCGATATCACGATAGTTGTAGACTTGTGCCCTCTTTGATTTCGTATAGATTAATTTACTATTATACATTATAATTATGACCAGATAACAAGTATATAACATTAAAATATATCGTAGAGTCATTATATTGACTCTCCAGAACGTAATGTTTAAATGTATAAGTTTATCTGAATCAATATTTTTTCTGAATGTAATAGGCTAGAAATCCATACACAATACAGATCTAAAAGATTAATCGCCACATTGGGAAATGGACTTTTTCAACAATCAGCATGATGGGATACTATTTGTCTGTCGATACTCTACTCCCGATAATCCAGAAACAAAATGTCACACCTTTGTGCGTTCTACTCTTAACTGTCAACTCTCATCATACTCAATTAAATCTTGTGGTATCGTTATATTTAACTTAAAGTTCTACCTAATTTGGAAAACTATCTCCTCATTGTATCTGCTGTTTTCCACCCCGTAAACATTCTATTTCAATTGCCATACACTCCAACTGTTCTATCTGCCTCAGTACAAGCATACTTCCTAGATTCTCATTAATACTAGCTTCCGCATAATAACCTGTAAACTCAATACGGATATAAAAAAAAATCGAGGGCCCTCTCCGGACTAAAAGAGCTAATGCTCCAAATCTCACGTAGGACAAAACGTGATTCCTAAAGCACTCAATTATAGGTCAAGTAAAGGGAAGAACTCATAAAGACAACTTAACATGATCAAATAGCAATCCAAGAAACAGCACTTCGCAGAGACACGAGCGACACGACCGAGAAGTAATTCACGCATCAACCGGATCTTATTTTGATTTTGTCACTTTCCCCTTTCTACGGCAGATCTTTTCGTTTTTTCTAGGCGCTTCAGGAATACGTTTCTATGCGAATTCAATTGCACGTGTCTCCTGACTTTGAGATGAGTTCGCTATCAAGCTTCCTGACGCTTTCGGTTACTTTCGATTTCTCACTGTTGCCCCATATTGTTTCGGAGTTACTTGAATTGGTCTCTTCGACATTCATCGGGAATAACAAGTGCATGTCTGTTCATAAGTCGTCTTGATCTGTGAGCAGACACCTTTTCCGACCAGGAACTTCCCATACCTGCATTCACAATTAGTTCACAAAAGGGCGTACCAAATTTTCCAGTTTCATCGGGAAGATCATCCTCATTAAGTACTCACCGACTCTTAGGTTCATCTTGATCCTTGGGAAATTTCCTTCTTTGCAGCTTGTAGGTGGTTTCCTTTCTTTAGAGCTTTAGTAGGTATTCAGTTCTGCGTCGACGACTTTCCAAAAGGCCAGTCCGTAAGTATTTCCTTCCTCCCTTTCGTACGCATGTAGAGTCTATCGCGAGAGGCTGTATACGCTGAATTTAGAGGACACATTAATTGGTGTGACCTCATGGTTGTCTACTAACAATAACCCATCTTATCTCGTATCATGTGTGATACATCTCTACTCATTTGTAATTTTATATGTCCTCTAAGCACTAATGGCTGGAAAGAAATCCTACGAGTGTTTTACCAGTTAGATGTCTATTTCCACATAAATCACGTTAAAAGTGTGTATGGATTGGGAGTTATGCCATTTTTCTCATATACCAATACAGACCATTACATACATAACTAAATGGTCTGCGATTTCTTCGACAAGCCTTCCGGACTGCAACTTAAGCTTTGGATAGCACGTTTATCTTGGCTGTAAGCGCAATGCCTTCATTCCAATGGACTCCTTCTCGGATAACCCGCTTGACTGAAGCTCCCTGAATCTTAAGCGTTACAACAATAGTATCATAGCGACATTGTGCTGACATGTTTTTCAATTACGATGTCCATCGAGTGCTCACAGTTCTTCATTTAGAAATGTAACGTATATGAAGCATCATTCTTGGGTTTCACGAACCTCGAACGTTCCTACCCTTTGCTTGAGTCCTATGATCATGGTTAAATATATCGAGTGAACTTAGAAATACTGACGAGAAACAACATTAGAGAAAATATCTTATTTGTATTGGCTCTCTCCTCATATACGTGCGCTCGCTACTTTCTTCTTATTAATGCGTAATATGAGTATACCCGTCCTTCATAAAGTCGTTCCCTTGCATATTGGTACGTGTGCGTGTGTTTTGTCTGCGCTCCGTGGCTCATATAGACAGGTTTTATCTAGCTCTCTAAAACTATGTCTTCGCTCTGCTTTCATACTCGTTTTCACATGTAGTTGGTACCACCAACGTAATGGATCCGGTAAAGCTGAGTAGAAGCGATATCGTTAACCGTTTCATTTGTAAGTGGGGGGGTGTCGTGGCATTTATCACTGGTCACTCGCTTCAGGTCGCTGTGCCACAGGTACAATATGTCCTCCTCAATACCCCGCTGCGTATGGTATAATCTTTACTATTCTGTTGTCAATAAGCAATTTCCGGGTTGAAGGGCCAGCTCTCTAACTTATGTTGTTTGCTCCGTGTTATAAACACAGGGACCCACTTCCCACCAAACCTTTGGCCTTTTTTAGGACCTCTGTCCGTGCAGTCGACATAGGCGATCACTATATCCAGCGAGTGCCCTATACCGTGCATACTATAGCTTGACACACTTAGTCAAGTTAACATAGACGATATACATCAGTCTTATCTTTCTCGAAAATGTACTAATATCATTGTTATCAGATCGATAATTGAACACATGTATCATCAGTCTCCCATCAATACCTTCTGAAATATATAATGAGCATAGTCGTGCAGTTGTTATTACTACAAGGGCCAAACCCATCTCTCAATGAGGAACTTGCTTAACTTTAATTTGGTAGAGTATTAGCCTCTCATTTGATAGATAGACGAATCTTAGATGTGGCGATAGGACGCATGTTGCTTGTATTTGTGTTCGAAGGTTTGCAACGTTTAAGAACCCAAAGACAATATGTGCTCTCGTGTGGTCATCACAAGAACAGTTACCAATTTCGACATGACATTTTTTCCTTTGCTTCGGCAGTTCCTTAAATGTACACTTTTTTCAGTATATTCTGTCAAAGGTGCGACATGACAAGCTATAAACGCATTCGTATATTAACAGCGTAATCTAATCACTCTAAAGGCCTACCTAAATATCGATGCTTTGTCGTCCTCTGCGCGCTCTCGAACATACTTGCTCTCGTCACATCACACGTTGGTGCCGAGCCGGTACGGGTAGTAAGATCAACCTCTGCTGACCGCTTCACTTCGAACTTCCCGTGACTCGATCTGTCGAAACAATAAGGTAAAATCGGGTCACCCGTTACATATTAGGTGGATAGCGCATCTATGACAAGTTCTAGGGTAAAAGGGTTTATGAAACAGAATCAGTTGATAAGGTAAATTTTGACTTATGATACAGATAACTTTAAGCAAACAAGAGTCAAATTAAGCGACGTTAAATTTCGCAAATGGATGGTTTAAACGAGGATTTGTGATAACCTGCCTAATCAAACGTTGGTTAGTTAGTTGACCGCTTCTAAAAAATCAATCACCCTTGCGTATCAAAGATCAACGGAGACATTCGCCGACCCAGGTCAAGTGATAGTGTACCTGACTGACATGTACATAAAAAGGAAGTGGACACGATGGCAAAGTGCAAAGTCATCAGTCTATTATATAATGTAGGTTCAGTCTCCGATTTGGAGGTCAATAGTTTAAAGTACCAAATTATCCTATATGCTGCACATCTGTACAGATTCTGTGAAGTCCTTTTATTCGTTTCGCAGTTCGTCAGAATTATGAGCAAATCGAAATTACATCGTGAAAATTAGTGTGTGGTTACATGATTGAAGGACAGTCGGTGCCTACCTACTCATTAAGGTTGAAAGGACCACGGCTGATTTTTATTGTGTCCCGTTATGTGTCTCGCTCTCTCTGTGTGTGATCAGTGAGAAACTATCTCTGGCCAATAAGGGGGCACCTAGCGCTACATAGACACAAGACACTCAGATTTTTGGAAACCTGAATGGATCCTCCATATGCATTACATAGAGATTATCTATAAGAAACCCAAGCATGCTCTTCATATCTAGCATCTAGAGTACTTGTGGGCATCCGTGAGGTGGTTTTTTTGACAAAATTGCTGTCTTGTTTCCCACGACCTTAGAAGAAAATTGTATACATAATTTCGTGGGTGCCGAGTTTCTTTGTTTCAAAAAGCAATTAGCAAATTTAATCTGGAAAAGCGCCGGCCTATTTTTATATCCTGTATATTGCTGTTATGTGAGTATGGAGAATCATTCGTTTTGAGTGAGTCAATTTTGAGGAAAAATGCTTCTGACTTGAGAGTTTTCCTAAAAGACTCTTTTTGTGTTCTTATTGAGATCACATCTATTGGTCACCACTTCGTGGAATATGTAGTTAGAACAATAGCTCTGAAAGTGTACTTAACAGTTGTTGAGTATTTAGTTATTTTTAGGATAGAGGCTTGTGGGGTTAGAAGCACTTACTGGATAGTCCAGGCGAATGTTATCTTTGTTTTGTTCAAGGCGATTCTTATGCAAGTGTTCGGAATCCAGTATAACGTATGGGATATTTCAAAATTGTATTTGTTCTTCGGAATATTGAAGTATTCAAAACAGTAAAGGCTCGATTGTTGAAAATTCATCTTTAGTCACTATTGTTTGGCTTAGGGAGAATAAGTAGGAATTCCACAGATGTATGCATAGTAAATGCCGAGTCAGTGCCATCATTAGACGGGTTATCATAGATAAATAGTATCTTTTAGAAAACAATTTGTCTTGTTAGATATTTGTGGGCCTATTTAGCTGAATTTCCTCCGCTTTTGTAAGCTGTTCAGATCGCTCAATCTAGAATTTTTATCACACAACTTATCCTGGAGAATAACTTTCCCTTTAAGGTCTTTCAGTGTGAAAGTGCAATGGTAGTAAGTGGGAAGTCACTAGTTGCTAGTATTTCCCTTTTTATAACTGGCTCTAGACGTCTGTTTATACATTTCAAATAAAATGGTTAATTACTTTAAACCAAAGATCTACATATGTAGCCACTCGGTCTATTGATTGTCAAATGCATCTTTGCCAAAGGTAAGCTTTCTCTTATCAGGTTTGAACAATTCCAATAACATACTATTCTGAGCCGTAAACAGTAGTCCACATAAATTCTGTATGCATAACGGTCTCGTTGCACTGTTTCTATTGATAACTGATGTTTACTCTGTTTTCGACTTTCTCGCGTTAGTGCATCATATATAATTCTTCACTTTTCGTTGGTATGGGTTAGTGGCGTCCTAATCCTCGACATTAATGTGGGAGTATAATAGCTTTATCCAAACGTTCTTTCACAAATTGTAGTATTTTCTCGATATGATCCCTTCTTGCATTTCTTTGATGGATCTCATCATTAGTTCTCGTCGTAAAGAACTTCTGGGCGTTACCTCTTGCGTACTTAGTGCTACTAATAATGATATTTAGAATACCTTCAGTACGCCCCAAAAGTTCTCGTATCTTCAAGAAGTTCCAGATATTCATGTGTAAATTCTCCTGATGCCTTCCGTGATCTCTAACCCAAGTCTCTGTTTTGTTTTCTCAGTGCGACTTAAGGTGCTATTAGATATTTTTCTGCACGTTGCTTCATCACTCTCATTCTGTGTATCGATATGTCGGGAAGACGTGATCTGTCTATTCCATTATAGATCTCTATAATGACTATCCAAAGTGAGCAGTTAGAAACTTTCTTTGATCTACTTGCCTTGTGTTTCCCTGAGTTTGATCTCAGAGTTTGTCAGAATCCACTATTGATTACATCCACTTACGTCATATGTAGTTTCACAATATTCGTTCTGAAGTTCCTCCTTTCGCGCGATTAATATTTTCGGAAAGGAGTAACGACAGTGCTTGTGGAAGAATTTACTAAGTATCTCAGACAATGTTTATTTTCTTTGGTGTGACGGTGTTTCTCGTGTGAAGTTTTGTCCCCGTGATATATGTACGCGCTCTATCATTGCGGTCCGTCCCATTGACCGTAGTCTTGAAATGTGTTTAAAGAGCTACATACGTGATTTTGAGTGACATTGCATTCTTTTGAGAGAACTAGTAGGAGGATAATAACAGTAACGTATTACCAAATGTGTATGTTATATACCATAGTTACTTTTTTATAAAAATGCAGGTTAGTACTTAATTCTTAGCTTTTTAATGAGACAGAATCATTGATTTACAAGCTATTCGTATCAGCCAAAACGTTCAAACTATGATTTCTGCTCTCGTAGCTAGCCTTAGTATTTATCTAACTATCGATCACTTTCTGAGTTGTAACCGAAGATGTGACACCACGCACAACTCGCTGATTAGTGATGGTATGTGTAATATATCTCTATATATAGCGTATGTTTATATCTTCGCAATAGAACTGCGAATTCTCTACTCATGTATACATAATGTTTATGGTAGCTGCTTCCCTCTTCGATCCTCATTCATTCGCTATCCACGCGTCATCCAAGTTGTCCCTTCATGCATACTATCGTTTATATTGTGCGTGATGATAAGTTACTATAGTTAACTCCTTAATTACTGAATATAAATCAGAACTTTATATCAATATATTAACACTTTACAACATGTATATATTAGCGACTTTTATGTCTCCAGACATGAAATACCTCGTCTATAACGCCTCTCGGACCCGTACAACATACTAACGTGAAGAAAATTACATATTTATTGTCTCAATAATTATCACGAGAGCGAAATCACATCGGATGGCTACCATTAACCTCGAAAATATCCTTTATCAAAGAGTTTGTTAAAACACTATGATACCCATATCTGGTCTATGTCATAACAGGCTTCGAGTATAAATAGTAGCAAATCTCTCTCAATATCAGTTTAAGCAGTTTCCAAAGTCTGAACATGATATGCAGCATACTTAAGCGTCCCCTTCTAATCATTGGATGAACTCTAAGAAAATCCAAATTAATTACACTCTAAAAATACACACAAACGTGCCCAAAGTTCGTAAATTTTACCCTAAGCTCACTCATTTTTTTCATCGCGATTGGAATAAGACTCTCTACCAGAGAAAAGATGGTTTTACAGACAGACGATTTTAAAACACTCTCCTGAAAAAGATTCTTTTTCAGTGTTTCTGAGGCTCGCCGTGGAGCCAATATTCTCTCTCAGTGTAGTGGATGAAGCAGCTCGTTGTCTCGTGTAAGTCTGCGTTCATCGTCGTAACACTATGTTGTTCTCCTGACTGAATGCTGTGGCTCACAGTTCAGTTGATTTCAGCGGTGTTTCTGAAGGCACGCACGGTGCTCTTTGTTAATCTTGTGTTTGGTATCGGAATAATGATGTATACTGTAAATAGTATAGTCTCCACTGGAGCAAGGCTATGGAGGAAACGTATCTTGAAGACGACCATTATAGAAGAAGACCCTTTTTGTACATGTGTATAACATGTACATTTCAATCGGTTATTCGGCTACAGATTCTGCAGATTCGTTACAAGAGCAGGTAATGGCATTCTCAAATAGCCCCAATAAATCTTCACATGTGAAAATCTCCCTTTTCAAATGACTAAAAGTTGAAGTGTACTTATTGTCCAATGTTTTTGATAGAATGAAGACTGACAAGCTTGTACGTCTATGCGTACTTGTTGAAAACATAAGTGATCAGCTACTGGATGTCTAGTAATCCTCCGCTATATATACACGTAATTTAATTAAAATACTAATCTCTCTCTTTATTCTCATTTAGTCCAAACTGGAGTCAGCTTAAATAATAGTGTGGGAAGAATAGAATACAAATTATGTTATTATCACTGAAATATTCTCACTATATACGTCTACTCTTTATCGTCTACCTCTGCACCCAATATGTTTGGTTGTTAGAAGAGCGAATTGTTTCTGCTCCGGATGTGGCGGACTTATAACCTACCTTTTAAAGATTTGTAATGGTGCGTGTGTGAACTTTATTTGAGCATAATTCGGGCGTATTAGCATTTTTCAGGTAATGATTATAGAGTTTTTGAAAACAGTGAGAGCAATATAAGAAAAGATACGAACTTATTTTTAATAGAGTCTTTGAAATCAATTGTATATTACCTTCAGTCGTTAAATTGGCAAAAAAAGATAGAGCATTCACTGTTTACCAATGTACATATGATGAGAATATCTGAGTTCGCCAGGATTATGGTCTAAACCTCGTTTTTCAATCTTCATATGGTGCTTCCGTATGATGTATAATCGATATCAGTAGCCAATCTTTCTATATGTGTTTAAAATAGTTGTTACCACCCCAAAACTGCTCCAGTTGAAGAAATCTATATCAGATTAGGTCAGAAATTTGGAGTGCTGATTCCAATTCCCAATCATACGCCAGATTCAATGGATCCCCTGCGTGTTTGAAGACTCTGTCAAGGACACCGATGTAGCTTAACTGTACCATCAGTCAGAAGACTAAGAGCCTCGGTGACGCATATCGACAATCGTGCTGAGCCAAATCCACACTCTGAGAACAAATCTGCCACCAAGCTCTCATCCGAGACACAGTCAAAAATCTATTGACAGTGCGTTCGTACTGAAGAACGTCTTTTTTGAGAACATCACCAATCTGGTCTGTAAATACTTGAACGGATTATCTAACCATTACACTCCAGCACTGTTGAGAATTTATGTCATCCAGAAACGTGTTGGGTCACCGGTGTTGTTTGCTTGTATAAGAGTTATACTTTATTCGTGTTCTTCACATATTCCCTCTTCGCGCTTATTCTAGCCATAGCAATCAGTGACATTTTCATACTTTAAATTGTGATCATTTGCTCATGTTATGAGTTTTAGTTATTTCCTGACTACCATAATGTTATGTGTCTCTTTCATGTTTCTATTATCTGTTAATGGTATATCTTCGGTTTTGTAATCTTCTTAGTTTTCTTTTGCATTTTTTTGATAGATGTCAAAATGCTCTTCCAGTAGTTTTATGTTTCCTATGGGTACAGAAAGTATTATAGGTGATGAGGTTAATTTTTTTAGTGATATAAGGCTCGCTAAGGTAAAAGTGTGTATTTACTTAACATTCAAATTATGTATTTTAACTATATTACGATTAACTGCGTTGTCTCTGTATAATATTTGAATAACTATAAACTGGACTTACTTGTATGGATGCTAAGATAAAGTTTTATGGTCCTTTCATTTAACAAAGCACATACAAACTCTCAATAGATAAATACAAGGATGGTGGGTGCAGACCAGACATAACCTACACAGTAATGATAAAGACAAAAGCCCAGTGTATCATATCACACCTCTATCCTTTCTGTGTTATAGTCGTAAATCAAGAATAGTAGATTCAGTCCGAATAATCTTATAGTACACGATGAATATGTTTTTGATCCTTCTTGTGTTCTTATCCAGCCTCTGGAGAAAGCTCAGCATGTAAGACACAGTGATTTCGATTCTTTTGGAATGGTCACATTATATTAGTATCAATGGCAAGTTTAAGTCGTTATCGTAACAATAGGGTTGTATAGTCTCGTTCTCCATGCCCAGACCTTGTTCTGTAAAGGACTTTTCTCGACCATCCTAGACTGATTTCTCTTATCACGATGAATGAATAATGTCTCTCTCGACCTATATACACAGTTGTATTTTCAATTAGCACTCACAGCATTAATGTAATCACGTAGTACATACATTTTGGTAGGACGGGACGGCAATGGATACCGTACCCTCTTCACTATTGTTTTGATCTCCAGAGATACATTCAGCATACCAAACACCCTTACAAGAGTGCATAAAAGATTAACACTTTATTGCTTAGAGTCAGAATACAAGACGGATGACGATTCTTATGGTGAATTTTTCTAGCTCCATCTCTCTCAATCAATACCTCGTGTTCATGTACCCTCTTTACGAAAATATTATCGCTCCGTTGAAGGAGCAACTTCAGACGTTATTGTGAAACTTACATAGCGTGGAGTAGTGGTGTAAATCATATGTCGCTCGGATTTGCAAAAATAAGGCTGTGTAATAATCTAGAAACCGAAAGTGATCAAAAGAAATCTTTACTCTCATTTTTGGAATGCGTAGAGACTAAGGTGGAATACAAAAGCCCCCCCCCCTCCCCATACATCAGATTGGAGGAGAGGAAGCACTGAGAAATTTTAATAGCACCTTTGTGATGGAAAACAACATATATCATGTCACGTAGCCATCGGAGAATTCATGTTCGGAACTTTCTGAAAACAGAGAACTTGTCTATGAAGGTTCAAGTCACTTGTACACAAGACGCAAAGTAAGCCAGAATTCTTACGAAAATACGATGAAATCATCCAAGATCAATGCAAGAAGGGAATTATAGAGAAAATACTACAATTTGTGAAGAAACAGGGATAAAGCATTATATCCCACATCATGCAGTTATCGACCCAACAAAACCAACCACGAAAGTGAGAATTGTATATGATGCATCAGCGAAGTCGAAACAGAGTAACATCAGTTTCAATGAATGTCTACACAGAGGACCTGTTATGCTACAGGATTTATGTGGACTACTGTTACGCTTCAGAATGAGTATGATTGGAATTGTAACCGATATAGAGAAAGCTTTCCTGCAAGTTGCATTGCTAGTCAAAGACCGAGATGCTACTAGATTATTTTGGTTAAAGAATGTACCATGTTTGAAATGTAAAACAGACGTCCTACCAGTTATAAAAAGGGAAATACTGCAACTAGTGACTTCCATATATGACCCACTTGGATTTTTCAC
>CAJDSM010153919.1:0-17698 GCA_903981925.1 Ostrea lurida
GCATCATCTTTAGAAGTTTCAATTTTTGAGGCCCATTTTTTAATTCATGTTCTTCTGATATTATCATTATATTCTTTACACATGGGTACGGTTCAACTTACTGGTCATCATGTGCATGCATATGTACCTGGTTTTCACAGGACGATTTTAAAATCAACATAATAGTCTTATGTTGTTTGATGCAAACGTTATGAAATTTAGGATACAAATACCTATTGAGCAACGCCAACAACAAAACTGATTTTTCCCCACATGCACGTGTATATAGAGTGGGGAAAGATAACTCATATGGATGACAATGAAAGTCGACTAAACAGGATAAACACGCACCCCTATATAGATGATTCTGATCTTACTCCTATTGAACCTCATAAGATATAGTGTGAAATGTGTATGTGAAAAAAGTAACTTTAGATAATTTATTATTATTATGCACATTTATACACAGGTTAACAGTATAGTGTCCTTCATGTATAACTTAAAATATGTAGCTAATATAAGTGTCCGGTCCGCTATCAAAGTATATAATATAACCCTCAGAATTAGTGTCCAGTATATAATTAACATAATATGAGCACCTCATCGCATGTTGGATTTACCATAAAAAGTCAAAATTTATTTATGAAGATATATGATTAGGCAAAACAATCACTCGACACATAGGACAGGCTACCTCACAGCAACAACTCCATCCATAAATTCCATAAACCCTACAAAACAAAATCTTTCTTCAGGGATAAGTGGTATGATATATGAAAATGGCAGTTAGGTTCTTGTAGTCGATCATATTAGCCCTAATAGATAATTGAAAGCTAAAGTTACTTTCGAGAGTACATATATAAGAGGTCATTTCTAGCCAGTTGATTCGAGAATACGCTTAAACAGACCTTGTCTTAAAAAGAGAGGATTCCTATTAATTTCTTTTTTAAAACAAGATTGATGTTGTTAACGAAGGGTCTTGGAAGTGTGTTCCATGAATTACTTGCTATGAGCCAGCCATCAACAGGCGCCGTGGTCACCATACAGTGTTATTGTACGTCACAATTGGTATAGTTTTTAACAAACCAAGTTCCTCTGGGAATCGCTCAGTGACTGTGTTGATGTACTGATATTGACCGAAGTCCTGGATGGACACTGTAGAGTAGGCACGCAGAGACTATTGGATAAGTATATTGACTATGGATTTATGTACTGAGAATCGCAAACAAAACAAGTGGGCCAATGTAGAAAAGATTTGAGAATGCAGAGGTGATCTGCGTCGCGTGTTGGGAAGAAGCGACGTCATCTCGAGAAAACGCAGTGTTCTGATACATGTCGCAGCTTTGTTAAAAGCGTGTCTTTGAATCAGCAATTAGGGGATCCTTGTCGTAGGTCTAAGGCAAGTCTTATTAACAAGCTGTGGACCTGGTGAAGATAGACTACTGTTCCACAGGCACATCATCAGTTCTGCCTGTGTTTCCTAATCACAGAGCTGAGGAGCAGGTTGGCATGAAGGAAAAATTGTGAGTCGCATCATAGTCCAGGTCCCGACTGTTTTCTCCATCAGTTCCGAGGGCTAACTCGCACCAGTGAGTGTTGATGGCCCATGCTCAATCTTATAACATAGCTTGAGGATCTATACGAAGTGCTTACGTCATAAGCAACACCTCGAAAATACATTATTAACAGCTGGCTCAAAGCCGAGCAAACACTGGACACGTAGAGCTATAAGAAATAACATAGAACCCTCTCAAATGCGCGAATTGAGCATTTCGGTGGCAATCAAGAGATGAGACCGAGCTCAACACTCTCATCTTTGTCCTTAGGCGGTATGGTTACAAAATCACTCAACACATTATAAAAGATCGTTATTAGCTGTGATACCGTATGGTAACTTCGAGCACCAAGATTCATTTCACTAGTAGATTGTGATAGTCTACTATATAATCAAGCGTGATATCATTTAAATACAATTAGGAGAGTGATCCACTATACTAGGGAATAGCACAAAATCACAAGTGTAGGTCCATGATATATCTATCGGAGACACCACTCAGATTATACAAGTGAAGGTGTGAGATATCACACCTGGTCATGCTGACCAAGGAAGACAAGCATCGGACGTCCACGCTGACGTAAGACTTAAATCAAAAGTAGCCGCTGCTGACGTAGACTCCTGCTGACCTGTCTAGATCGCAGAAGTAAACGCGGAGCGTATTGTGGATAAACCCCTGATGTGTACTAGAGAGAATCCAGAGCTACACATGTGGTTGGACAATGAGGGCTAATTAAGGGCCTTATAACCTACAGGCTATTGGCTAGGCTCGATGAATGATGTGAGATGGCGATAATTCAAAAACCCTTGTAACTGGTTGCAGTCAGTGAGCAGGTGAGTGAACTGATATAACACGTTAGCTTTTAGCGAATCGTCCTTCCCAGTGCGTGTATAAGAATTGTAATGCGAGTTTGATGGGTATACTCTAGTATCGTTCTATAAGGAATTACGTACCGGGTCACTTCTCATGAGTCTTCTACCTTTCAGTTGAACCTAATAATGCTTCACAGAAATTTCCGGGAGTGCCCTTGAGGCCAATATCCGGTCCTGAGAACTAGAACTAACAGGCCGGCCTATCTTGACCGCAACGTTCTGCGGCCTAACGCATGACGAGCTTCTCGTTCCATGCGTATCTGCAAAGTATGAACTGAGAAGTCCTCCCTGACGACTACGGTCGAGGTGAAGTAGATGCCTATATGTGCAGAACTATTATCCCATGATCCCTGTCAGCGCAATAACTATTAACACATACTTGACCTACTGTTGAATCCCGTTGCCTCACTATCGACGTACGGAGGATTGCGGATCCATTCTTCAGTGATAATCATATGCGACAGTTCGCATTCAAAACCTGATAATTGATCATTGAATATCTTTATGAATAAGGTCACCGAGGACCTCTGATAATTCGATACGTGTTGCAATATCGCCATGGATTGCATATATCATGGTGTAGAGTATTTGTTGGTTTGTGTATAATTATAGTCACATGTGATATGGGTAGGACCACCGTTGTATTTCCTAGGGGTGTTACACACGGGTAACACGCTTTTGATCTTAATAAGTCATCACTTATTATCGCTCACGATTAACAAATATTTTGGATTATGCTTCCAACTCGGTTTCGCGATATCATTTTAATGTAAGTTGTATAACCCAGGCCACCCCATTGCCTACATAGATTAGAAAGTCACACTGACTTAGAGTAGGTACCTGAAGCACGTCTATGGCCTCGCGCGTGGCGTAGCTCCGGCGCCTAAGCAAGATGGGGGCTAGCCGAGCCACACACGTTATGCGACCCTATTGGACGCCGATTTTTCAAACTAGCCCTCGAGATATTGAACCCCCATCCCAGAGTGTGTGAGACATACAGCCCCCAATAAGGTTGTAACGAGCCCTGAGAGAGCAGATAGAAGACGCTGAGAGATAACAACACGGAGACGTCGTTAGGACCATGCGGCGGATTCAGGCCAGTATTCACACATTGCCATTTCAAGTTAAATTTACTAGTAGTCCCCACGCGGCAAATGATTCCGGTTGCAGAGAGATTGTAAACATCTCTGCTGGCCATGCTTTGAACTAGTAGAGAGACCTCACACATCGATTTCTTAGCCAATTGACGGTGAGATTTTCTCGCTGTAACATAATGCATGTGCAGGAACACCTGTTTTCTCTCGACGCATCATCCACACCTGTGACCGAATGCGACCTGTGAGCTTTGTCGAGAGGACTATACGTGATCCGATGATTGTCATTGTGACGCTCACCTCGCGCGACCAACCGTCGACCGGCGGCGGCCGAGGTCCTCGTGAATTTGAGAGCGAAGCTCTATCAGCACTATCCCAAAGCTGAGAATAGATGCGCGAATAGAACTAGTGAGTAAATGATAAGCTAGAGGACATCGCTACAATCTTGTAGGCTCACTCCGTCTGTGAAGCATATCACCTAGCTGATTTATATTCAGTGAAGGCCACCTCCACCGGACGCAAGTTGATTGCTTACCCTTGCCTCTTGCTCACCTTAGAATCGGTATGATCCACGCTCGTTAACCCTGTAGTCCTCTGACTTCAATTTACTTAATATTCATAGATACCAGTAGCTCTCTCATCGCAGAGTCACGGGTCTCTAAGTAATAGGATCTGATCACCTCTCATATGTATCCCAAGGGAGATGAATTAAAAATCTGTGTAGCGGACCCGTATTTGACTCGACACGCTCGGGCCTTTAGACTAAGCAGAGATGGGAAGTGCTTTTTAGTCGTACGACCGCACAGCGTTGTCTTCGACAAGCGATCCGTTTAACCCTTATCCGGTCTCATCATCCGAATACCGCCACCATTCATTCGCCTCTAACCGACAGCATCAAAACGGACGCATAGCTAAGTGGAAGGACCCCTTCGTAAATCAGCCGAGATCTACTCATTCTCGAGGCCGTGGGCCCAAATCACTAAGTTCGTACGTAAGTGACGTGGAGGTCTATGGAGAATCACATGGCAATATCTCACCCAAGTTGTAGATTATCTCTCAGCGGAGACAACTATATTGGACCCACGAGACACCAGCGCCATCCTTTCTTGTACAATTTTGTTCGTAATCATCACGTCCCTTAGTCAGATAATATGTTTACCTCTACTGCGTCATGCCATGGTATATGAGAGTCATAAGTCTCTCCCATGCCTCGTGCTTTTGTAATACGTGGTGAGTGGAGATCGACTTTAATGATAAATCAATTGCAACCCCTACTAAGTAAACTTTACGCTGACCCCTATATATGTTTTAAACTAATGTCTCAACTGCCCACCTCGATGAAATGAGGTACGGTCGTGGAGCACGATCTATGTATGTACCGAACTGAAATGCCCTCTTAAAGAGTGTTATGCATGCGGATTCTTCATCATAAATATTACATCACCTGACATATAGAGCAATGTTTTGTGGTTGCGCAATCTTACTCTTCAGAGAGTCACGACCCCAAACCTATCGCTGTGAAACTCGCGATAGTGATGGTGCCTATAATTAAACCAAACGTGCCACCCGCCCCCCCCACCCAATAAAACTGAGTATTCAGCGCAGGTGGTTAAAAAATCGAACATGTTAAATGGTTAGCTTCACCCAGAATCTTACAACCGCCATCGCTAACAACTCTTATTATCAGACTGTATAAGCCTTAGGCTAGCTATCGCTAAGGCGGGCATGCCCCATTCTGTCAGAGGGTATATATCAGCGCAAACAACGCAACCGTCGGACTGGCACAGAATCTTCTCTTTTTCCTTCGAGCTCACCAAATATGTATATGATGAGTGTACTGACCCTTGTCCCTAAAGGCTCCGCGATGATCTTGCTCTATCAAGCGTGCTTATCTGAGAACTGCGGAAGCGACCACATCTCCATACGGTTAAATTCTTCTAGCAGTCTCACCCCTGTATACTACAGGCTATCCCGCAGAGCGTCAATTTGAGCGATGTTCGAGAAGGATGTCTCCTCGAGGCAGGCAGAACGACAGTGGCTCCAACATATGATATCCACAAGATCCAGCTATCACATCGCATGAAATAATACACAACTCACATTTTTTTTCCATAGTAATTAAGACCAATGATCACACACCATTGCTCCTCTGCAATGTTAATCAGCAAAATCAAGCCTATACTCGAGCCTCCAATCATCCGCCTTATCTGTACCTGTGAAGAGTGAGCAAATATAATCATCTCATCCTAGTCTTCCGTACTCTCTCCAGTAGAGAGAAGTTGTTTACATCCATAGCGTAGCGAAGTGCTCCATTACGCGGCAATAAAGGACTGTGTGCGAAGAAGATTATGACCTGTGCTCAAGGGGTCGTCAATCCGCGCACGCGGAGAAAGCGATTCTTACGCCGCGAAAAAGTATGGTCTTATCATGCCCACCAAACTTCTGCCACGCCCACAGCTTGCGCCAGCCCTCATGATTAGTTATGTACATAATAGCTAGGTTAACCGAGCGGAACCACTTTTGTCCTAAACCCGCGGTACATACAAGCGATGTAAAAATGTCATAATTCTATGATTCCACTCATATTTACGATTGATTGAGTGGACAACTTACAAAGTGGATATAACAATACTGCAGTGATTGAAGAAGATCCCTATAGCCATTTATGCCCTACTCCATGGCATTTATACTTGCACATGCGGATCTGTGGTACGGTCATCATCATTACTACATTTTCACAATTCCTGGGAATCATCTGTGTCATCATTACTTATCCAAAGACCTGGTTACACTATCTCCCTCACCTCAGTCTATTAGGTGGCACTTTCGATCGATTTGTGTTTCATCATTCTGGAGATGCCACGACCCAGCAAAGCACCCATTTTAATTCGGGAAAGCTGAGTAGAGATTTACTTCCAGATAAATAGTAATCATAATGTGTGATATTGTTAGATCCGTCGGGTATCGCTAAAACTGGTCCTCTCAAAGGGCATACCCCATAAAGACAAATTTTGTCTGCAAATTGACCAAACAATTCCCACACTACCAAGACTCCTCATCTACTTTTTACTCTCCATGTCAGGAAATTGCAAGCCTCATCACTCAACGTGCTGTTTTAGCGATTGTGATCTACCAGAGGTGATCATCTTATACAGAAATCTCCTAGCCGTTTGTCGGTCCACGCCGACTCATTCTCAACATGCCGATTATCAGGTCCAAGAGTACGCGTTCTCTTATAGTGAGATCTATTGAACTAGCGTCAGACGTATTAAGTACATTATCCTGTTATTGACAATTATTTTTATGGATTATGGTCAAACTCATACAAGTGGCATTAGAATCTTACTAGGATCGACAGCCACTTAAAAGAACTGCCGATATGTGACATCGTATAAGATCGCAATGACAGGCCACTGTCGAAGCGTTCGGGCTAGCCAGAGACCACAGCTTATAGGTTCTTCGGTGACTAAGCGTAACAGTTAACTGACGCATTATCACCAAGCCAATACCATTTGGACATGGATCACATTCGAGTCCGATACAGCTTCCTTCACCTCTGGCAGGCATTTCAACAAGTAATGTTCTTGCTGCTGAAGGAGAGGGATTACGTAATTCTATGCAGTCGGCTTAGCTCAACTAATTACGTAGTCCACGAAACACCTCTCATACATAAGACAGAATGTATATATGAGTGATCTCTATTGAAGAGTGAATTCGTGCAGGGCCCTACAGAGGACTATGCTACCGTTATATCTTGTTTTATCTTGGGATTTTCTCTTATCTATACCAAACGTCAAGCTTATTTGTGTACATTTTCTTTATTGATCGAGTTACAGTGGTAGTTCAGTTTCTCGCGTAGGGAATCCCATGATCCAGTGTCTATTGGCCCATGAAGTGGGCCACTACTCACAGTATTCAGCGTTTAGAGACTCAGTGATCATATAGCCCCTCCCATCATACCTTACCTAACAAAGGATCATGCTCCATCTTCCATCTCAGCCTAGTACGGTCGTCAAGTTAAATGACCCACTACTGTAATATCTCTGGCGCAGATACTAAAAAGTTACTATATAATAGAAATGATATATTCTGATATATCGTTATTCATAATCCTTTTGTCGCTAGCGTACATCTTTTCGTTACTGAGTTCTCTATATAGGCGACGGTCGGATAACTCCCGCGTGCTTTTTTTCCTACAGCGAACTACGAGCCTCACGGCGGTATTGCATTGAACCGGTCTCAACTGGAGGCATATGCTACTCCTGGCGCCTAGCCGTCCCTTGCGCAGTACTCGCATTATGTCAGAATACCTAGATGATTGCCCTACAGCTTCAAGTAAGTGTGCGTTTCGCTAGGGTTGTTCGCGCCACTGTATTAGCTGTCAGTTTGAAACTAGCTACTCAGCTGATAACTTTCACTTGATACGACATGTCCTGAGATTCGATCCTGCTTCGCCTTGCATGGATCGAACAGTTTTTATATGTTGTTGGGCCAATCCACATAGACAGCCATGCACATACATGTGACGCCCCCTGATGTTATCCGTTTAGCAGCAATGGAGATAGGTCACACATAATGAAGCACAGAATTCACGTCACTTTGCCACACTCAAGGTGTAACTTAAGGATGGCAACGAATTTGAAGAAGTTCTTGGTAGTATCTGAGTGGTGAGAGCCTCTTGTGTGTCTAATCAGATGTACCTAGTGTGACGCAATTCCGATCACACGCCAGTCGTATAGAATCGTTGCAACTTACCAATCGATCGAATCTATAGGTGGGTGCTCTAGCCGCGCTAAGAGATTATGTTGTGAGTGCAAGCTGTCTCTTGCTCGAACGTAGGATACAGGCGAAGTTTCATAAGTGATGAGTATCCACTAGATTATCGACACAACTTGCACTCCTAGATCGACATTGAGTTCAGCGGGACTAGTTGTGTTATGGTGTTTGTGACGACCTGACCAATAGGCTAGGACGTGACTATGTCAGCTCTCTATCTTTCTCCCTCCATCCACGTCGTTGTTAGTCTAACGGTAGGAGAGGAAACTTCGAACAATACGACTCTGTTACACACCCAGCTCATCATGCGACTCGACGTTTACCACGACCACCTACCACACAAATGTCTCCGCTGGACCCACACCGCTTTCTAGAGGAGCTAAGCGTATGAATGATCAGCTTGCGCTCGCATACCGTTAATAGTGAACAACTACCTCGATAATGGCAGACGAAGCCGTCATAATGTAACTCGCATATATCAGATACAAACTCCGATGATCTTAATGTATTTAATATATCTTCACAACTAGATTTGTTAGACAAAGTGATAATGTAGTGGTCTGAGGCAGATTTCCTTACTTCGACTATGCAAATCCTCTCATCTGATTACAGAACACATTTCAGTCGGTCCAATACAGGTATGTGTAGGTTGTGACTGGAAATAAGCAGCAAACAAAAGGGCGATAAATCACTTCAGATACACCTAAAACGTTTCGTAAGAACATAACAAGGGGCCGTCCTTATGTGCTGGCGCCTACTGATGGTGGTTTCCCCCAAGGATATTAAAATGGTGATAGTAATAGACAAAGAAGTATTACGAAAAACGCAAACCATTAGCTCCTCGACATAAGCGCATGAACTTAAACAAAACTCAGAATCACTCGATGAGCGACATAGAAAAGCCGAGGAAGCAACCCATCCGTGTAAATCTCCGATGAACTCACCGCTCGAACAGGTCCAAGAGACACAAAACTGCAGTTCAAGCAAAAGAAAATGCAGAGACACCAGTCAACTACCTATACTCGATAACTCCCGCCATCACCTCCCATGAGCTCAGCGTTAGTGAACATAAGTAAAAACGGGGGGCAGCTTACACCCGGCCATGTCGTCTCCACAAAAGCTGACACAGACTCGAAAGAAAGGACAGAGTCAGTCGCACCACAATGGATATGGAGAGACAAGTAATCAAAAACGCATCCTATAACCTTGAACTGTGAAACAAGTCGCTACAAATTAAGTCCTCATTGCGTTGAGCCTACTTACTTACCGTCAAATAAGTCCGATACGGTTTAAACGGGGATTAACCCGTAGCGCCAGAATCTTTAGTAGGGGAAGATGACAGGCGGGGAACAAAGTATAGAGTATTGAAACAAATTGCAGCGTGTAGTGCACCATTTTTGGTGTAGAGGCAGTGGTTTTTAGAGGTAGGTGTGAGGGACAAAGATCTGTGAATCATCTAAATTCGTACGCTAGCTCTCCGTACAAGACCAGAAATGTGCATGAGTCCAATAGTAGCGGACCGTAGAATTTGCGAAATGCGATGATAGATAGCATGTATAAACACCAGAACTATCACATAATTCTTAACATGTGAATGTAGTCACCTTGGTACGTATTAAAGAAAACAATAAAACATAACCGATGTACGACGCAGCATCCACAGGTTTATCTAGTTTGCTGAGGTCATCACGCATTATTCCTGAACTCTATCATACAGACTAGATTTAACCATCTTTAAAATCCATGCCAAGGGGTAACGCACGGCGCTCAAGTTAGCCATTCCAATAGTACAGAGGTGTGAAAGGTTCAGCCTCTATCTTCTCTTGCAGCTCGGAGCCTGTATATCCTTGGACATCTGCCACACCGTTCAATGCGAACATTGAGCTGTTGCCGCTGATATACGATGTTATTGATAATGGGACTTTAATACACATGAGCTGCATCAATGGCCCTATTAGGTTAATGTTTTTGACACAATACTAAGTGGGAAAATTATATAACGTGGATTAATTATAGCCAGCTATTCATAAGGACTAAAGTGGAAAAACGGGGGAAGACGCTTGGATGGCCACGGATAGTTGCATATAGTGTGTAAATGAATATCATCAGCCGGTGGCCTCATCAATCACAGGCCATAGGATATATCTGAGAGTATAGAGAGTATCGTCAGTTGCTGTCCATTAATAGAGCTCCTAAAAACCCATCGTGTTAGAGTAGAATAGATATTGATCCAAAACTATATGGAAGCCGAAGGGATACTTAATGAAGAATCATGTGAGTTCGGAGTGTAGTACTTTCATAATGCAATGTACTCTTTTGTCATATTACGAGGTGAATTGCTCCTTTCGAAAAGAGGTATACCAGTTCAACCCAACTGGCACATTAATAATATGAGCGTATGAATAAATTATACCTCATTCGAGATTAAATGCTCATTAACTAGATGCTCACAAATAATAACAACTGGATTGTTATGTTTAGAGACTAGTGGACAATATCCCAAATAAACTATGAATAAACCCAATGAGTGTAAAAAATCGTAGATGAATATGGGAAAGTGCAGGTTGTCGTATCACAATGAACAGTGTCTACTCATTGGGACATTCTGTGTTGGCTCACCCTCTCTAACTCATATGCTAAACAGAAATGCCATTAATTAAGCAAAATGGAGTAGATGATTACTTCTCAATAATTAAGCATTTGTGCATGCGTATATCATTCTCATATGTCGTTTATGGACCTACACAATACTGATAATTTTGAAATCTTGTCGACTATATATAGTAATATGAAATACCCCCTCGGAGACACCGCGAAGGCGAGGGTCCATAGTATAGCAGGTCCCGCACGGCCGGTTACGCCCTGACTTCTCAATCCATATTACATTAATCTCCAAAGGGAGGCGCCTCGTTCTGGCATACGATGTCGCGAATTACCGAGCATACTGTGTTTGTCCAGGAGTTTTGATTTGTGCTATGCTATGAAAATCATAAAAGATAGCGTTCACCCCGAGGACTACCAAACAGCGTCATGAGGCCTGGGAGCATCAGGCCTAAAATCTTATGCAGCCATTACCCGCAATGGCAAGCCTCCATGAGTGAAACCTCGTCTTTACAAGGCAGAAAACTATGAGAATGACCCATACCCAAAATCAGCCACACATCCCGTAATCCATACGCGACACGTAAGCTGTCAGATTGGCCTTGACGACATTTTAACTTGCCGAGGACCTGTGTGGCATGCTTTAAACAGGCACTCCGCTAAAAGATTTGTGTTTTCTTATTTTCACCTGTGATAGTGATTTGTAGGACAATGTTAGCAGTGTCTGGTGATGGTGAGGCTAAGAGAGCACATGCACTTTATGATATCCTAGCCCCACGTTTTTAATCGTATTGATCATCGTGGGCGTGTTTAGTGTTAAAATTTTCGCTTAAATAGAAATAATCATGACCGTGAAAATTGTGTCTGAGACCCCTCAGAAATTTTAGCTAGTTGATATCTTGGAGCAGTACCGCGAGCTTAGGTACCAAGCAGGCAGTCTGACTACTGACCAAGATTTAATTAAGGTCAAATGTGAGTAACCAGTGACCAATGTGATCTCTGAGCTGGCCCAGGTCCCAACTTCGTGTGCCCCTCAGAGCTATAGTTTCTCTACGCACAATAGAGGGATCCTTGCAATGGGTCTGCGAAAGCACTCTCCTGCGACGTATGTAAATATCTGAGTTGACGTATTTGCGAATCCGCAGTTTAGTGCATTTGTTGTGAAAATAATTACACGCAAAATTAAAGTGAGTGAATACTAACACCGTAATAAACCTGAGTCTTTTTATAAATAGAGTATTATTCTCGAGGGCTGAGAGACTGGGTAGAATATGCACATCAATACGTTTCGAATAAGGGATTACTGTCCGAGCATCAGTCTATTAGTGGCGTGCTGTTGAATGCATGCGGAACTCAGAATTGCAGATTAAGATAAGCGACTTATATTTTAATTTTTGACATAAAATTTCTAATCTGAGCCCAACAATCTTAGCAAAAAGCTTGTGAAAACAAAAGTATACATGGAATATTTCCATGACAAATTATCTAGAGACTAAATATTAGAATAATCAAAATTAAAATCGCAGCTCCACAAATTAGCCCGTGAAAGCCTATTAGGATGTGAAGCTCGGAGAAATACCCCAATAATGTTTCCGGGAGTTTTCTGCCTACCACCTTGGGCCTCCGCTGGAGAACACGTAATTCATTCTGCCATTCACAATCCATGATAGTACACTCTGTACTAAGCCAATACATAAAAATCCTGTCACGTCTTCGGCGTCCTCATATTTATCCGAATGCGAGATAACTCCCCACTTTTCGGACAAGATAACAACCCCTGTATCCCATGACTCACCGGCCACCTAGCCACATTTTTAACAATCTGGGTGTGAACCCTCACCGCTTGATTGCACAATCCGGGTAAAGAAATAGTGTCCTCGAATGCTTATCCCCTACATTAGCTGTCGTAAGAAGGGCGAATTCATGATGAATTGAGAAGCATTTGGAGTCATTCGATTGCTTGAAGGACGGAAAAATCGAAAAATAAGGTCCCGTGTCACAGCAGGCTGTTGGCTATGACCTACAACACATATATAAGATCTTACTCATCTGCCCGAACTCTTGCTCATTAAGGCCCTCGCCGTGTAAGACAAGTGACTAGCATAGTTAGCCGCCAAGGACAATTTTGTTGTAGCCCCTTATTACCGATGGAGTTTGGTTGTAGCGAGATCTTCGGCACATGAAGTGAAATAATTATTCTCTTAGCTAGTCTGATACACTAGAGACGAGTATAAAACATAATTTAGATAATCAAATAGGCAATCAACATAGCTGTTTGGGCACACAACACATTTTAAATATGGAGTCAAAACAACATACATATCGCACATTTTGAAATGAGTTTGGAGTATAAATATCATGCTTTATCCAATAAGAATAGGCAAAGGCGCCCATTGCGATTCTACTCTATTAAAAATAGGCAGTACAAATTTGACAACGCGTTGGCTGCTCAATATGTTTCGCCTATAATCATCTTACACTGCATCAACTGTATACATCCACTCCGTACGCTCAACTGAGCAGTGGGTTGATCCGCCATCGTGGCGCCATCATGTGTACGTCTTTACATTGAACTAACAAATTTACTCCCTTATATTTCTATTATATGTCCTAAAATCACTATCATGGCACTCTTCTGGAGTAACAAGTCAAGTTTGAGTAGTTCATTTTAATGGCGAGAAAAAGGTTATTTAAATTATTTACGAAAAAAAGGCACTAGTGCGTAAATAAAATCATCTCATTTGACGATTAGGTATACAAGAAACTTCGTTGGACAAATTTCAGCCAATACGAAAATACCCTTGACCGCGCACCTTAATTGTGGAGATATATAATTTCATGTGAGAATAATTGCACCTATAAACTTGCAGCAATGTGTTTCCGCAACATTAATTATAGTAAATTCTCAGCGACTGTATAACTTGTTCTTTCAGTAATACTATCTTCATTAGTCATGCCTAAGCTGCAAATTCGTGTGATGCAAAGTGTGTGCGCGCAACGACATTTGAGACAGTAGAGATCTTGAGCGTAGGGTCGTTATAAAGTGAATGTGCTCAGCGCATCATCTATTTTTGGGGTTTATGGAGTTAAGCATAAGAAACATGATAAAATATGTGCTCAAGTGTAACTTCATTATAGAGGGCATAATAGATTGCATCACACGGGAGTGTAACCAAAAATGATAAAACCCTTGGAAAGCCCAAGTATAATTCTCACATATATGAGTCTACAATTACAATCGTGACGAACGACAATAGTGTGAGTCTGATTATTCAAACGCTTTGTAACATCATTCATAAAAAGGCGGTTTAGCAGCGATTACACACGATGAAAACCCAGGCGCGAATCAACACGGGCTAGTGCCTCTCAACTCATATGTTTATGTCTAATCAGACATTAACCACTTTAGAATATGGAAAATCTATGAGTTTGGCACATTCACATTCGAATAAGTCGGCCTCAATGCCAAAATAAGATCTCGGCGCGCGCATCCCCCAAACAACTGTGCCACAACACTAATCGAAGTGAGGTGTGTCGAAGCACTATGTGAGTAAGAACAACGCGAGTCGTTTCGTGGTCATTATATTTTATTTCGAAGATTTTACTAGTGATGGGACGATTGATAAACCTTCAAACGACTTTTTCTTCTTAGCAGTTGCAATAGAGGAAGGGAGAAGCTAATTGCGGTGACCGTCGAAGCTGCTTTGATGTGTACCCTGAGTTAGATTGTTAGGAGAGCCGAGTACTGTCTTAGAAAACTTCCCTACAAAGTTGTTCTCCGGAAGAAGCGCATTCAGAATAATGTATATTTTTATATACGGATAGTGTAGGACCAGACTAAGAGAAAGTAAATCTCATTCTACATGCTCGTAGCATAAGGAATAAATACGTCTGACTCCTGTAGATGTCTCATATCTCTTGGCTAGTCTGTTCAGAAATTAGCTTTGACCCCTCTCGAATTGTTACTTGGATATCATATTTATTAGTATGCATATATTTCCCTATAGGGGGTCACTTTTATTCGGCAGTCAGATTTGATACCGACCTTGTCTTCCAGACGTGCCCCACCGTCTTCTGTTTTATGAGTGTAAAGGACATTTTGAGCGTACGGGGATCAGCGATAGCGCTCTCGTTTCACTGGGATCTCGTTGTTGAATAGATAGGCACAGGCGGGTTTGCTAGAATTCAGGTTCCGATTTTGTAGGAATCGTACTGATGTCTTTTCCATGTTCGGCCACACCTACTTCTTCTCCGATCCGATGAAGTACTAATGTTCCACGGGTGTTGCGCGGCCGCGTTATTTACAACGGACCAAGGTAGCTTATTAGTGCGTGATTCGTAATAAGCTTCTGTGTTGCAACGACAATTCGTTGGTGAACTTGTTTTTATGTCAAGATAACGTTGAATTTCTTTCGTGCTCACGTGTACATACCTCGCAACAACCCTACTGACGTACAAACATTTTGGTTGCTACTGTGGTCCAACGTTAAGACATTCGTGCCTAACACGTTGTACAACGTTCCAAAGAGAGATGATTTGCTGACTCAAAGCACGACTGATGTGGTCTCTCAAGTTCCCATGATGTCACCTTGCGCCGAGCACTAGATTTCACTCTCCGGTAAGGTATGTCAGGGGTCCGTGTTGGGAGAACACTGGCATAAATACTTAATTGTTACTGGTCTATCGCTTGTGTGTGATTGATATAGCAACCATACATAAGAGATTGATCTCGACGTTATTACAATTAACATAAATACATCCTAGTCAAAGAACTTTTGCTACTTTCCAGCACTTCAGTTAGACCCGGAGTGAGAATTCAGAATACCTTTCAAAACTTGAAATGCTATGTTCGATTGCACAAGCAGTCCAGTCATCTCACTACAATTTCTCAAAAATGGCTCGAAGCACTCAGATCAGATCACTACTGTTAAATGTACTACGCACGCGTGATCTACGACGAACTCGCCCAACTCAAACGTCTACTCTGTTAAAAACCACTTTCCCAATTTAAACAAAAGCTAGCGAAATAAATTGAATAAACATAGACACTCTGCTGCACTACCGTAGAGCATCGCTCTTTACCAAATACTGAACCAGATCGAGCACCCCATTTTAAGTTCTCCTACATTGGCAGCGTTACTTGTTATATTTTTACCTGTATATCAGTACATAAATCCTTCAAGGCTAGAAATAATTCCAAAGTATCTGTCAGTTGGCCCTATCTCCAGCTATATATATGCCTGGACATGAGTACAATTGATAATACCATTTTCAACCAAAGGTCTACTTGTCTGTAATCAGTAAGACATTGTTTGTTTATGTATATAATAACCCAATGTGCGTAACAAATAGATATGCTAGTGACAGGGCTCTCTCTCGAAGCGCGTCTGATTCAAGCAAATTAAGTAATATAGGTATACGTAGCTCTATCCCAAAATGTTTCACCTGCTCATGATTTATGAAAATCAAATACTTGTGTTTTTTAAAAAAGAATTAAAAGACATCGCCATGCTTGTCATATAAATTTCTGTTCTTATTTTATTTTTAACTATAGAAACACATGCTCCATGAAAATTAGCAACAACTTCTATTAGTTAATCATACCAAACTATAGACTTTCATTTATTTGTAATATGTAAATAATTTTCGGGATAAAAAATTATTTAACAAAAAACAAATTTATAACAAGTAGTATAACTTATCAATAACATTACGTCTCTTCCTGAGGAGTAGAATTTATGCTTATATTAGATAAGATTATTTTTATTTGTTGGTTGAAATTGGATTGATTATGCTATAGTAGTTAGATATCCCATTTCTGTATATCTGAGTTGCGGTGATTTTAATCAACATAGATTCGAAACTACTATTAACTATATTGTACTATTATATGATATGCTCTCTAATGTCAAAGTGTAATTATTTTTTTATATTTCTACTCATAGAACACACATTTCTGTAATCATAACAATAGGGGTAATATTATTTTACAATAATGTTATTTTAGGACACATATTGATTTGTGAGAAAACGGTGTTTGTTATGTTATCCATTTGTGATCAAGGGACACTATATAAATGTGCATTAATAATAATAAGTTTATCTAAAGTTACTTTTTTCAACTGATTTAGTTTTCACACATATTTCGTGATACGAGAGTTCCTCAAATAAGGCTTAGTAAAGATCAGAGATCATCTGGTGATAACGAGGAGTGACCTTGAGTCACTCAGACTATCTTTCATCTGTTCATTCCATCCAAGTGACGTTGTATCTTTCCCCAACACTTTCTCCAATTATAATTCGTATGCAGTGTGGTTGGAAAAGCAATACAGTATTGTTTTCGGAATCTCATCAGTTGCCGCTGCACATCAATATTTAGGTGTATGTATGTGTATTCTCTTACATTTCCCATTCAATCGTTTATTGTCAGATTACAATCACGATAAAGATAAGACTTTAGTTATCTTACAGTGTTTTAGTATATTCCGGCCTGGGGATTAATTCCATGGAGAGTTACATAGTGACAGTGCACATGCTTATCGACCATAGTAAGATCTAAGAGCAAGTCCAATTGTGATAAGAATGAGTAATATTGGTGATATAATCAGGTTATGAACGAAAAGGATGTAATTACAAAAATTCAGTGCCTCAAAAATGTGTACACTATCCGTGTAGTTGAGAATGCAAGCGTCACCTGATCTTGTTCCGAATTATCTGTATATTCGTAAGTCTTTTTGACGCTTCCTAAATGACGCACATATTATGTACCATGTTGTGGAATATGAACTTATTTCTTATTCATTATGCCAATGTATCTAAA
>CAJDSM010153946.1:0-10801 GCA_903981925.1 Ostrea lurida
AGCACGTCCTACATAAAATCCACTAGCTAATCTTCTTATTAAGATTCGGGTCTTCCCAGCTTTTTTATATTATGGAGCTAAAAATAAAGTGACGATTAAATACATTCAACAATATTGAATTGTGTAGAATGAACAGATTATGATATAAGGGCTTGTTTAGAGCTATACTGCAGGGTCTGTGTATAGAATATCTGTTTTTAATCTTCAGAGTGAAGAAATTTAACCCTTAATCCAAATTTACTCTTTGGTGGTCTATATATGATTTTAGTTTCTATCACATTGGTCATTTCCACAAAAACAGAAAAGAGAAGTTCTGTGTGGGAGTGATTTGTATCAATAGGGCATGCTCCCTTTGTTATCTTTTCATATACCCATTTTTAAATTTATTGTCATCTGATGGGTAGTGTTTATCTGGCTTTTGGATTGTCACCAACTGCCGCCGTTGAGTTTGGAAGATTCCCAAACCAGGGCACGTTGTTGTGAATAAAAGCCAAGGAAACATTTAATTCAGATTAGTGGATCTTGTATCAAAGTCAAGAATGGCCTTAATGCGCTACCAGGTAGTAAGGCGACTCCTTTGTTGCATGGTAAATGTTACTGATATTCACTCCTGCACGCCTCAGTTAGGTTTGTTTCTCTTTCTATTAACGGAAAGGCACATGTTAACGTTTCTTCCTTAACCAAACCATGTACCGACCCTGATGATCTCAGATGACACTAAGTTATTCACAATAGGCCTAGCTATTCACACGAATCGCAAGTTCTTCAATTTCAAAGTGTTTGTGAGGAACTCACTACGTTAACCTGACACCAATTGAATTAAGGAGTAATTTAATAGTGCTGTGACCCACGACCTACTAGAATATATTGTATGATACTTAATATCTCATTCATTAGTTGTATCATCTAAAAGACAAGCTACTTGATCTTATCAAAGAGCTATCGTATTAATAATACTCTTCAGGGCAAATTTTTTTGGCGCTTAACGTTTGTATGTTTTCTTAGCTTCCAGAACGTTTAATCCCAACAAGAAAACGGGTACATTAAACGTCCCTCTGCACTATACGTTGAAAGCAAAAAATCCTTTAACATTTTTGCAACTTCCTTTATTAAAGTACTGCAGGTTGCGTTTCTTAAAAGCTGTTAGATAACAAATTGCCACAATTTTCGAAGCTCGACCGCGAATATATTCAATGTATAATCTGATGTCATTGCATTACAAAGCAAAGAGGTTGATTTGGCTGTATACTAGAAGCACGACAACTCCTACCAGTGCCTATTTCATGCAGGACTCACTCAGTGGTCTTCACCTTGAAACTGGAAACCAATCAGTTATTCCCCAGATGAAATTCTGAACGTATGTGAAAGTTTTCGGCTGCCCCGGAGATCTCACACCTGCAAAGTTTGAGTTTCATTCCAGCTTACATTTTATAGTAATCAGGCTCAACGCACTTTTTGGTAATTCAGAGCCTTTAGAACATGGTAAATGAGTGAAAATAATCATGCAAGACTTTATTGTTGACGAGTTCTGTTTCAACGTTTCCTTTAGAAAAGGAGCAATTTCTCTAAGCACAGAAGAATGATTCTGTTCGATCGATCTAACATGGACCGAAACTACAAAAAACTATCCGTAAACTCGTTTATCGCAGTAGCCAAATGGCACCAACCAGCAGATAGGATTGTTTGAAAATCGAGAACGTTCCTCTATCCAACCACTATATAAACTCGCTAACCTTCTTGTCTTTATGAGTATTGATGACACAAGAAGATCTATTGCTTATGTATCTCAAAGCAAATTAATTTCTCCACAGCGACCTAATGTTGGAAAATACCTTGGTACTTGCGGTCCTCGTTGGGTCTGTAGGATCGAAAACTTTAGGTGTGAAACTGTCAAAAATGGTCTTACGCTTAGATGGCCTACCATGTAGAGTAAGCCAGACACATAAGATATTAGTTCATTGCCATTCACGTTCCTAGAAGTATCCTGCTTGCACCTCTAATTTTCATTTTAGCATCGTGATGATCTGATGTCTAATATGCGACCGTACCATACATCTTCTTCAGAAATAGAATAGACAGGTGGGATGATTGCAGGAACCATTTTTTAAAAGCCCAAAATAAATACAATCATCCTGTCATGTGTTCTTTTCGTGAGAAAATTTACTTCTTCTTCTCAGAATTACGCAACATTTGTTTACCACTGCATGCCACTGAACACGGGGGTGACACATACATTCTTATTTTAAGAGTCTATACAAAAAAATCTTCCACTGCGAGTATTCAGGAATAATTATAAGCTACTGGGCTTGAGGTGAGGGAGATTAAACTGACAGACTAATCCAAGAGTGTTGAAAAGTTGTCTTAAGTTGTATCACCAACGAAGCGGAGAACTACTGATACGTAAGGAATGTTGTGGGAATCGAAAAAGCCCTTGATGCAAATATACCTCCAACTTGTGATGCCTTTAGTGTCATGCATTGTTGAAAGCGAGCACACTACCAATAGCCTGATTGGAGACAGGCAAACATATTGTAACCCTTATTACCATGTCCAACTGACATGGGATGGACGTTGGATGGTGTATGGTTGGTGCGATACCTTATAGCAATTTAGCTCCCAATTCAGAGTGCATAGCATTTGGTGGCATTGGCCAGACTGCACAAAAAGTCGTAAAACGAAGTGTGGATGCAATAACGAGCTTGATCTGCATCTCTGGACCTCTGCCAAGATGCACGAAATCTTAAAACAAAGGTGAAATGTGAAATTAATAGTAAAGACAGAGGAAATTCGAATTTTGGGAGAAACGGTCGTGATTATTTAAATCAAATTTTTTATCTCAGTTTGTTTACTATTAAATATCAGATTATGTATTATTTTGGTTTATTTAAGCACACATTCGCTTTAACTGATTACACAAATTTGGGAAAAATTGGTGGTCCGCCATCTTCTTGATCGCACCATTCTCTCGACCCTTGACATTAAAGCCATTTTCATGAGGCCAGCATATTTTTTCGGATTCGATACTCGAAATAGGTAAAAAAACTATGCTGGACCAAATAATAATTACAATGCCTTAGAAGTTTTTTATTGTAAATCGGACCAGACTATAGATCTTGATGCAATACTCTTGTGGAACTGACTACAACTTGGCCTGATGAAGTAAATGTACCTCTGATTTCTTATGCCTGGTTGTGAAACTTGCATGCCTCCGACAAGTTGTCTGTTAGTCCTTGCAGATCGTCCTTGGAAGTGATTGCTAGGGCACAATCATCGGCAATCAGAAAGTCCTGAAGCAGAGCCTGCTGCACTTTGATATTTATCTTTAGTCTGCATGGATTGAAGACACGTCCATCCGATCTGTAATCTATGGTGACGTCAGCACTAGACTTGGAGAAAGCCAATTGCAACATGACTGTAAACAAGATTCTGGAGAGTGTTAGAGCCATAACACAATCTTGCTTCACGCTATTGGTGACAGTTCTGCTACGAAGCCATTTTCCAAGGGTCTTGCCATCATACCATAGTGGAAGGAGTGCATCACGTGCATGAACTTTGCAGGGCAGTCAAGTTTTGCTAGGATCGACCAAAGGTCAGCGTGACAGTGTTGAATGTCTTGGTCAGGTCGACGAATAGAAGATAAAGGTCCTGGTGCTATTCCCTTCACTTTTCTTTAAGCTGGCGATATACAAATATCATGTTGATCGTGCTTCGGTTGCTTCTAAATCCGCACTGACTTTCCGATACAATATCGTCGATAAGGTGCTGTCCGAGCCTGTCAACAAGAATACGTGCGAAGATCTCGCCGGCTATGTTTAGAAGTGAGATATCTAACACCCCCCCCCCCCCGGTTGTGTTGTCGTAGGTTGATTTATCAACCTTGTTCTTGTAGAGATGGACTATATTTGCAACCTTTAGTTTCTGAGATAGCTCCTCAGTAACCATAAGTACTGCAGAAGTTCTGCGAGTTTGATGAGTACGGTGCCTCCTTCTTTGTATATCTCAGGAGGAATCCCGTCCGGTCTTGCCGCTTTTCCTGTACACAGCTTTTTGTATCTCTTCCTTCGTTGATTGGTCATCTAAACAGTTTATTGTGGGTCGTTACGGAATGCTGTTAATAGCCTCGTCATAACTGCTAGACGGTCTGTTGGGCAGCTTGTCAAAGTACTCCGTCCAACGTCTCAAGACATTATCCCTGTCTTTCAGCATAGCACCCTGTACAAAGCGGACAGGGTTCAAGACATGGGATTTAGGTCCATACACCTGTCATTGGATGCATGTATGTCTGCAGCTTTCGCTTTCTACCAGCTGTCCTTTAATTGACATAACTTGTTCCGAGCCTCTGCACGTGGCCGCTTGTAATAAGCTTCTGTGGATAACAAGTTCTTGTCAGCCAACCAAACTGACCAGTCAGCATGTTGACAGAATAGAAGGTCTTGACTATCAGCATAATTTTCATCAAACCAACTTTGGTGCTCTCTCCTCTGGATACCAAGTACCGAATGGATAGTATCCAGCACTGTGTCTCTGAAGTGATCCCAGATTTCCAGCAGAGGTTAGAGTCTTGTAAAGCTGTCTCCAATGCTTCTTTTGTCGAATCATTGCAAAGACTATATTCACATTTAGATTATCCCTGCTGACTGCTGTATTGCATCTCTTGGGCACTAAAAACCAACCGTGATCTCAGCAAGGTGTGATCTGCACAGCAATCCGGGCCTATCGTGACTCTTGCCACACGCATATCCATCAAATACCATCACCATGCTTCTGCTGATAATACCATCAGTTACTCTCTACACAATCCACAATAAAGGCAAATATAAAAAGCAGGCAACACCCATCGTCGCCTAATCCCATTAGCAGCGGACACACAATAAAATTTACCAATGGTAAACATTTCTGCAGACAATCTAGAGCTCGCTCGGCGTTGGTAGAACGGGCTTACTTTTAATGGTTTCACAGACGGAATCTCAAACAATTGGCAATGCGCATTCGTGTTACGATCGGCCCATGAGAATATATAATAGACGAATTTTGTCAATCACATTGAGCTTTTCGAGTCAAAGCATGAAACAACTAAAGTAAGAATTTTAGATTGAGGATACCTAATTATTTAACTAAGTGGGTATTTTGCTTTCAAATTAACTGGTCCTGCGGCCAGCGACGAAATAGCATCTCAACTGTCATGGGAGTAGATATGACATGATTGGTCCATCAACTAGCCATTTGTCGTTCGGCAAGTTTTGCAAAAAAAAGAAAAAAAAAAAAATACTACTTTTCACTCTCGCTAACACAAAGATTTAGTCCTGGTCCGATTTACAATAAAAAAAACTTCTAACAGACAAATTTAATTTATTATTTCGGTACCAAGCATAGTTTTTAAACCTATTTGAGTATGCTGAATCCGAAAAAATATGCCTGGCGCTTCATTGATAAAATGGGTGCTATTAACGTAGGTCAAAAGGCGATTCAAAAGGCGGACACCAACTTTTCCAAATTTGTGTAATCCAGTGGTTCAAAGTGGAGGGCTGGTGTGCTTAAATATTATTATCTTACATCAATATTACATAATCTGCATATTTAATATACGTAGCAAACTGAAATAAACCACTTTTGATTTAATACAATCACGCCGCTATTACTCATCTACCAAGATATGCTTCGAATTTTGGTTCTCTGTTTTTAGCTATTATTTCTCTACATTCATCTTTGTTTTAAGAATTATTGCATTTGCAGAGGTGTCCACATACACATACGCAGAAACTGGCTCGTTGCATCCACAGGTTCTTTCAATGTTCTATACAACCCTTTTTGGGTGCAGGGTCTGAACAAGCCACACCAAATCCTAGCAAGCCTCTGGATTGGATCTAAATTCAATAAGTATCGCCGGCGCCCCAAACACCACCGCTCACCACATTCCAATGTACTCCCATGTCAAGTTGGACGATGGTATAAGGGCTCTACAAATGTTTGCCCTGTCTCCATATCTACGGCATTGGTAAGTGATGCTCGCATTCATAACATGCATTGCATAGGCATCCAGCCTAGTTGGAGGGCATATTTCAGGGCTTTTTGATTTCCCCAAAACAATAATTCCTTACCTCCTCGTACTCAGTAGTCTCCGCTTCTTGTTAATCCGAACTTACAAGACAACTTTTCACACTCTTTGATTGTCTGATCATGTTTTATTCTTCTCCTCACCTTAAGCCCTCGAAGGTAGCTTATAATTATCCTGAAACTCGCAGGAAGATTTTTTTTGATATAACCATAGAATACAGATGTTGTGTCACAACCTGCTCAGTGCAATGCCAATCTACAAAAAATGTTTGCGTAACTCTGGAGTAAGAGAAGTTTTTCTCACCAATCACACATGAACAAGCGAATGTTTTTTGGACTTTAAAAAGGTTCCTGCAATCATCCACAAAATGTCTATCTACTTTCTGAAAAGAATGATAAAAGTAGCAATAGACATCAGTCTCAGATGCTAAAATGGACAATAGAGGTGCAAGCGGATACTTTAGAACAGTGTACTGGCATGGAAGCCTATTCTAGTGTTCTTGCTTCTTCATGCGGTGGCCTCTAGCGTAGACAATTCTAACAATATTCATCATGCCTATTATCACACCAGTTTCATCTACAAACGCCCCCGGCAGTACACAACGCGAATTTCCAATATTGGCGCCTTGGAGAATTAATTCTTTAGATAACAGCAATGGCAATCGCCAAAGAATCTTTCTTTTGTTTTCTTCAAAGACAAGAGAGGTAGCAGAAGTTAGTGAAGAGGCAACGTCTACGATTTTCAATCAATCCTCTGAATTGGTTGGTGCCCCTTGCTCTGGTTTTTTCGCTATTTTGGTGGTTATTTCTGTCGATAATGAGTTCCGGATTTATTTTATTGATCGGTCCCTGTAGCGAATCAAACAAACCATCTATCCTAGAGAAATTGCTCCCTTTCTAAACACGTTGAAACCAAACTCGTCAGCAAAGTCTCCAAATGTTTTCAATTCCTAGTCGTGTTTTTTAAGGCTCCTGAACCCAGAGGGTGCAGGTGCGCCTATCAATAATATAGAGCTGATGAATCCACCTTATCACTGTTTGAATCTCGGCGCCCAATTCCACATCCCTTCATGAATTTTCATTTGTTCTGAATAACTGATTTCTGTTTCCACATTTCCAAGGACACCACTAGTATCATGCAATATTTTGAAAAGGCACTGTTTAGGAAGTTCAGTGCTTCAGTACTATTCCCAAAATCCACCTCCCTTATCCTGCTTTGTATGCAGGGAGTGACAGTCCTTTGCATTATCATGTTTCGGTCAGCCTTCAGATGTTCCTTTTTTCAAACAGCTTTAGAACCAACCCCGTACCTTGTATAAGGATTCAAATGTTTAAGGAAATTATTTTTTTTCAAAGTATAGTGCAAAGGACGTTTAATGTACCCGTTTCTTTGTTTGGGATTAAACGTTCTGAAGCAAAACTCTCCAAACTGTACTTTGACCCAATTGCGCGAAATAAGGAACCGATAATCTTGATAAGATAGTAGCCCTTGCTCTTTTTTGTAGAATATCTAACGTTTCTGAATAATTCATCTCTTTCGTGGAGGGGTCCCAAGCAACTTTAAAAACCTTTTCATTGCATTAAACTAGTGATACCTCAAACTCGTGTATCATAGGCAACCTTGTGACTCTTTGAATGCATTTCCTATTTTTTTGCTAATAAGGGTAAGTATTCATTGGTCACGTACGTACTATCGGTTTTATAAGAAAAACTTTACACTGTGAACCTTAGTTATAAGAGAAAGAGAGCCACCTACTGACGTGCGAAAAGGGAGTTCTCCCAGTGATACCACTATGCCACCACCCTTCTTAACCTGTAGCGTTTGTAACGCCGGAGTGGCATCTTGTACTTTTTAATGTTTCTCGAGAATCCACTTGAAGTTAGAAATGTCATACCTTGGGCTTCCTGGCTCATAATTTAATTATCGATGGTTAAAAAACTAGCAAGATTGCTCCTGTTAATGAAAGCACTTCAGCAAAACCTCACGCGGCACTAAGGGTTTTATTTACGGTGAAATCAGCCAGATAAACACTGTAACCCCATCCTGATTGCATTACGCTTAATTTATGAATATGGTCTATACATCGAGAAGAACCATGTGGAGCTGGATGGCCAGAATCCTGAGGTAGTTACACATAAATACACAATCCCACAAACCTTCTCTTTCTTGATTCTTGCTAAATACACCAGAGAGAATAGAAAAACTAAATTGATACCTTCAAATATGACACAAAAGAAGTACATTTGGAATTAGCTAATTTCTTTCTCTGAAATTATAATGAGAACAAAATATTCACTAATGTGGACACAGTAGATCCTTAGCATGTAGCTCTAAACAAGAACTCTACCAAAGTATAAATATCATTTATCTGTTTTGGGAATTCATTAACACTATTACAATCTTTGTGATGATTTACGTTCCTTGTTATGCTACAAAATAATTCCATTAGAAAAAGCTGGGAAGCACACGAAAATCTTGACTTATCATGACATTAGCAAATAGAGCTTGTGGAAGGTGATATGTTAAATGGGCTCATTCCATAAGGCGCTAGCTCGAATATAGTTTTCCTGGCTAGAGACTTGTTTGTGAGCACAAGTTTTGCTACAACATCGAGGCGGCACAGCAATGATCCACAACGTACCATCCAGAGTTCGTAACAAAACCAAGAAACAACTCAATAAATGATTTCGGCAAATTCAAGCATTTTGCAAAACAGTTCACTGACACATATGTATAGCCACCTTCGTGGCAAAGTCGTTCTGTTATTCTGGAACTGCCATTTTTAAATCCAATCAAACTTGAAGTACAGAGCTTGGATCAACTGTTAACAGTGTGACGGTTGACCCAAGACGCCTCAGATATGTCACATAGCCATTTCTGAGACAAATGTGATTTAAGCGCATCTATTTTCGATGAGCGGGTGCTGTACGATAGGCAATTTGTAACCAAACGATAGCTGAGATCGGGAATCTTTATAATTAAGAGCTGCATGATTGGACTGATTAAAAGCATGAACCAAGGTAATTCGGGACATCTTGTTTGTTACATAACTTTTCTTACTGGAGGGAGATTATTGCCATAAACGACCATGACCCTAGTTAAGTTACATCTTCTGAAAAACGCATCACGGGAAAGATAGTGATCTGGCTTATTCAGAGGTTTGAGGCTTTTAATAACACAGGAAGAGTAATTGCACTAGAGTAACTTCTTTTGGATAAGAGGCTGTTGACTCCGCCTCTATACAGTGGTTCTACATCCTGCTCTATCTGAGAAGGTACCTGTAAAGTCTCTCTTTGTAGAATGGAATTACGATGTCTCTCAGGTCAAGGGGCTCCTTACACATTTCCTTGATCCACGTTGCCAACCAACGACAATCTGATTCGGTTTGCATGAAATGTTCCTTGAAGCCATCCCAGTGTCAGAGTCACTAAATTAGTCTATATATACGGTACCGTGAAATGTGGAAAACATGATCATGGTTTTATGACATTCTAGTATGGTAAAATAATGACCAACCTTCTCTTCAGTCCAAATTGAGACTTGGAGGCTTCGTATCTGACACGACCCCTCGTGTCATTCAATGCAATCAATCCTTTATACTAAGCGTACTGACCGGCCACTATTGAACTAAATTCAAGAGCTGTTTTGATCTGTAACCATTTGGTGTACATGTACAAGCCAAGGCCATATATGCTCTTTTGGGATTCCACTTTTTCCCATTCATCCCTCCAAGACGTCATCCTTGAACGCGACACGGTCTTAATCTTTTTTTTGCTTCTCAGGTAGCACAAAACTTCGGATGCTCTTCGTATGAAGCAATTCTCAAAAAAGTTCATTATAGACCCCACGCATAAAGAAGACTTCTTAAAAACATGAAAACACTTTCTGGAACACAGTCAATGGCATCGTCCTCAACTCACGTTTAAACCTTTATGCCCACTTCTATTTGCAGATCTGATCTTAAATCTTCAACTGCGAACACTAACAAGTTCGTGAGAAAAGAGTTTATGTGTTAGGCTTTATAACTTGGCATGGTGAGAAATTTATTCATCTGTGATATCTGTGCTCCCGCGTATATCGGGGAATCAATTGGTGAACATAAAAATTATCATATTACTCAAGGTCTCCGAATATGAGATGCAGACCATAGTATGGGTGGACTAGAAGCGCTTTATCGCGGGTTTCATGAGGCATCGCTTTCTTATTCCATAGGATACGGATAACACATGAAAGATAGACTTATTTGTCAGCGCATTATATTGACGATGGGAAGTCTTGAACATAGGTTATATTCTTTGAACTGTCGAGTCTTCGCGTAATGTATACCACGTGAGGGATTCTCAGACCCAACCCGTTTTGTTCCTATTCCGAAATCGGTTCCACAGTAATCTATTCAATTGAAAGTATCAGAAAGCTGCAAAAATGGTGTCTTATGTCCTGGCGTTATTCAAGCATCACAGGACAAGAAAAAATCAAATGGCTAGATCCTCAACCTTGAGTACTTTGCTTTCTGCCTCTGTGGTTTTTTCTGCGTTTCCATACTTAAATGCATTCATACATTATTAAATGGTTATGGTTACCCTCCTGCAGCGATCAATCGCTTACATTCCCTAATTTTAAACTCGCAATGCTCGTCAATATTTGGCATTCTCGTAAGACCATGTCAACTGTACAGAAATTAGGTTCTGTAATGCTTTGCTAAGGTAATCCTTTTCTCTGATTCTGTCTTTTGAACAAAACTCATAC
>CAJDSM010153996.1:0-12622 GCA_903981925.1 Ostrea lurida
GTGTCGGGTATTAAAGGCGGTATATGAGCGAACAGGAAAAGAGCAGACGGTACCGTTGCTTCCACACTGAATCAAGGCAATGGCACGCCCCTAAATAGAAAGGTCACTTTAAAACATGCCACAGAAGGGCCCGGGAGCTAGGAAGAACATAGGCATGTAACAATAGTGTGAGGTGCAGCTCTTCAACTAGGCTCATGGATGATCGTTCTCCGATATGTTACTGTTGATAATGTTGAGTGGGAACCGTAAAAACAGCTATGAGTAAGATCGATTCGAGCAAACAATAAGCCTCGCTTAACATGGAGTTAAAAAGATACAATTAAGAAGAAATTAATGTATGCTGAATATTGTGAGAGAACTGGGGTTACCGGGACAGTGTCATCAGAACGTTATTAAGCTCTCAGTTGGAAATATAGGAGACAGATAGGTGGGGGGCGGAGGCATGGGGTGGTACATAGTGTAATCGGCAGGGGTCGCCCGATAACCAGAAAGCAAGTCGACTAGCAGATCAATAGATGTGATTTCTGTATTTATTTGTGACTTGTCTTAGAGTAATCAGACAGCTTTGCAGTGGCGAGATCCAGGATTTATGAATCGCGGGGTAGGAAACGTGCTGTTATTAATTGTATTACACTGGCCGTTCGGCACATATTTAGGTCTATATAAGTGTCATAAGTGGCTTTTGATTTTGGTTATGGAGTTCAAGTTTTGGAGATATTTGAGTAGGTGGTGGCACTTCGACGATAATTTGAATTTTGTAAGGTCACCTTCATTCAACTTAATTTAACATACTTTCCTAAATATGTTGAATTTTTTCGTTTTTATAAATGGATTGAAAAAAAAAACTAAAACTCTTACTACATGTATCACTTTTCATAAGTTCCGTATGAGACAAGAGAATTTATTTTAGGTGGCTATAGCAATGTTGACTGCCAGGTTTATTATTTGTGTTGTAAATGGGCCTTTATTATATCATGATTTTTGTTTTCTTTCCCTTCAAAGTTGTGCGGGGGCGAGTCTGTTGATGATGACTCAAGTAACATGCAGTTGCATGAATACAGCAAGTGAAGAGGTAAGGTAATGCGTTCATGATCCAGGAGTGAAGTAGGTAGGTAATCGACATTACCATGATCGCAGAAGTCGAAGAGGTAGGTAATGACGATTAAAATGATAACGAAGTAGAGGTAGTAGATGACAGTTACATGATCAGCAGTGAAAGAGGTAAGGTACATGAAGTATGCAAAATGATCCAGCAAGTGAAGGGTAGGTATGACAGTTGTACCATGTCCAGCAAGTGAAGGCTAAGGTAATAGACAGTTTACCAAGATCCCGCAAGTGAAGAGGTAGGTAAAGACAGTTTACATGATCACAAAGTGAAGAGGTAGGATAAATGAAGTTCCGTGTAGAGTGAAGAGGTAAGGTAATGACAAGTTACCATGATCCAGAAGTGAAGAGGTTAGGTAATGAAGTTAATGAAGCAAGTTGAAGAGGTGGTATGACGTTATCATGATCAGAAGTGAAGGGTTAGGATAATGAAGTTTCCATGATCAGCAAGTGAGAGGTAGGTAATTGACAGTTACATGTAGAGTGAAGAGTAGGTTTTAATTCAACTGAACAAAGGTTCAAGTGAGCTTTCTGGTTGCTTTTGTCCGTCGTCTGTCTGGTATAGTTTCTTATCATGTTGTAAATCTGATTTGTTTAACTTTTTCACATTCATTCAACAAGAACGTGAGGGCATGCAACCAGCACTTGGTAAAATCATCTTTGTTGAACGGGAATTACAAAGTTTGTTAAAAGAATTACTAGGCCATGAAAAAAGGGAGAGGTAATCAGAAAATGCTAAATAGAGTGATGTATTTAAAAATTCTTGATTCTCAGCAACACTCCAAGTAAAAAAAAAAGCTGAAAATTTTATGAAAAGCTTTGTAGTTAGTGGAAATTACAAGCTTATTGAAATTGTGGACCTCAAGGATGGTGGGGCCACAATTTGGATCAATAGTTTACATGTAAACAATATGGAAAATTTTTAAATGCATTGATCGAAGAGTAGATATTTACTAACAGCTTCTGATATGAAGTAGATCTGTTGCCACTGGGATAAGATTGGTGCTATAGGGAGAAGTTTTACATTCTGATATAAGGAATATTTCTTTCCGAAACTGGAAAAAAATTATCGAAACTTATGTGAAATCTGATGGTGTTTAATCATTCCCAGGGTACAGTCATGAGCATTCGTAACTCTTTACCATTTTCTTGTGCGTTAGCATGCGGTCAAGTGCATAATAAGTCATTTTCATTCCATTGTTCAGCTGGCGGTCAGCATGCAGTCACGTCTATTCTGTGTGCGGTCACTGTGGCTGATGGTAAAGTAGAACGTTCGGGACTGGTAGGAGGGCACACAGGGGGCGAAGATATTTAAGAATTAACATAGGTTTAATGTAGAAATATTTAAAGACAATCTTTTTCTGAAGAACAGTAAAATTGTCGAGTGTCAAATTGAATATGGAAGCAATCATTGCAAAGTGTAAATTCAGTTTGTCTTGAAGCTGGATTTCCCGGAGGATAAGAGTGGGGCCACAAGATTAATGGGGGTGGGGGGGGGGGGGCAAGTTTTATATTATATTAGGAAATATTTAAGATGGCCCACTACAATCTGGGAAATGTTTAACAAAACACCACAGAATTATTTAAGTATAAACGATTTGATGATATATGAGATGTATACATGTCAGAAAAGGTGGAAAATATGGAATTTTGGATGCAAAATATAATTTTCAAAAACTTCTTTAAGTAAATAAGAACAAGAGTCCCTGGCGAATTTGAACCTGGCACCTGCGGCTTACTAGCTAGGTTCTTTATTTACTGAGGTATGGTGATATAAAAACAATGTTGATCAAAGAAAACATTTTCACATAGAATTTAAATCGTAATCTTGTATCTTACCCCTTGATATAGTTAAAAAATAGTCTTCTCAAAAACTACAAGTGTAGAGTTTGTGAATTAAACATTGAAGCATCATTAGATAGTTCAGATTCAACTTTGTTCAAATGATAATCCTTGAGGTCAGAATGGGGCCACAATAGGGCACCAAAATTTAACAGGTCTATATAGGTAAATATCTATAAAAAGTTGTCTCAACAACAGTCAGTGCAAAGTTTGCCAAATGAGCATGGAAGTGTTATTGTATAGTGTAGATTTAAGTTTGTTCAAATGGTAGCTGCTGGGTTCAAGATGGGGCCAAAGTTTAACATAGGTCCATACAAGAAAATATATTAAAAGGTCTCCTTCTCAAGAACAGTCTGTCCACAGTTTGCCAAATTAACATCAATATATAGTGTAGATTCAAGTTTGTTCAAATGGTGGGCCCACAAAAGTGGGCCAAGGTTTAACATAGGATTAGATAGATAGATATTTTTTTGAAAATCAAGAACAGCAAGTGTACAGTTAGTTAAATTAAAGTGGAACCATCTATTTATAGTGTAGATTCGGGTTTGTTCAATTTTTAGCCCCCTGGGTCAAGTATTTTGCCACAATAGTGAGAAAAAGTTGAGGGTTGTAACTGTTTTTACCCTTAAAGATGGTCTGATATCTTTAAAACTACAGAGATCCTCACCATGAAACCATATATTTTTTGCTCCCTTATGTTGGGACAAGTTCATTGGCACATATGTGGAAGGCAATTAATGAGAACAAAGATTTATTTATTGAATTTTTAGTAAAAAGTACAAAGGTCCAAAGTAATGGACATTAAGTAGCAATTATGGTTTTATTAAAAATTTTGAAATCGTGTGAAGAATGATGGATAATTCATTGTGTATATGAATAGGAATATATGATGAATATTGAAGGTATTAAATGTGAATAAATATATGTTTTGAGATTTAGAATGAAATATGAGATATGTTGGAAACTTTGATAATACAGGTGACGTTAGGACATGTGGGTTGTTAAAACATGTTATGTTAATGGTTTTATATGTATATTAATATTTATAATATGAATTTTGTGAATAATTGTAATGATAGGGTTGATATAATGATGGGAAGTGTATAAATTGATTATTTGTGAGTTGTGTTAGATGACATTGAAGGAGTTAAGATATTTATAATCAATGAATTAATAATTTAATAGTAATATGAATTTAATATTAAACTTAGTAATATGAATTTATATTAAATGAACGTTTAATGAATTTATTTAAATTGATATACTAACTGAATTATTTAAAAAATTAAGTATATAAATTGATTATTTAACTTGAAATATAATATGAATTTACTCTTAATATATTACGTATAATAAATGAATTTAATCTTAACAAATTAAAAGTATTATCAACTGATTTTCAGTGGAAATAATACAAGGAGCTTGTAATGTGAGGTGAGAAGTTGGTAGAGAATGCTGGAGATAAGGGGAATAGGTTGAATTAGATTTGGTCATGTTTGAATTTTTATTATGTTGAAAAAGAATTTGAGTGAAAGTCTGTAGAGAAAAAAAAGATTGGGTTGTTGATATAAGAGGAAAAGAAGTAAGGAAAGGAGAAGTGTGTGGGTAAGTGGTTTGATATAGGTGGAAGAATAAGTTAGGATGATAGAGATAAGGGGGAAAGGTTTGAATTGGTCTGGTATTGTTGTATTTTAATTCTGTTAAATAAATAATTTGATTTAATAAGTTGTAAATTTTGTTTTTTTATGAAAAAAAATTTGAAAAAGAGGGGGAGATTGTTTGAGTAGGTAGTGGTTAAGGTAGGTAGTAGGTAGTAGTATGTTAGGACAAATGTGTTGTACAAGTAATATTTTGAAAATTTGCTTTATATAAAAAAAATTGGTAAGGGGTGATTGGGAGTGATGATAATATTTATTTTAGGTTATGGTAAGGTCATGGTAAAGTGGTAACAGTATGTAGGATTGTGTGTAAATGTGTTGTAAGCTTAATTACTTTGAATTTTGTTGATATAAAAAATTGTAGGTTGAATTGGAGTAGATGTATATTTGATTTTAGAATGGTAAAGGTATAGGTACAGGTGGTAAAGTACTGATTGAATATGTGATGTACCGATAATATTTTAATTTGATTTGTTCAAAAACTTGGTAACAGGGTGAAATTAGGGTAGACCTGTAATATTGATTTTAAGGTATGGTGGAGGTCACAAAAGTTCAAGTGTTTTTTGTTTTGATTATTTTTGACTTATATATGTACAAAGTAAAGTGTATGTTTTATTAAAATGTAAAATTTTGGTTTGCTAAGGGGATGTATGTTTAAAAAAATTTCGATTTAAAAGAGTGTTGAAGTTTTTTAGTGTTTAAATTAATAAATGAATTGATGCATTAATGATTTGAGATGAAATGGATCTGATGGTTATGTTGGGATTTAGATTGGGGGTTGTTTTGGTTGTGATTTTTGTGTTAAATTGGAAATTTGAATGGTACGTGAGTTTTTATTTACATGTGTATGTTTGGTTCTGGCTGTGGTGTGTTTCAGTAATTTTGTTTTAGTGGATTGATTTTAATTGATTTTTTGTTTTTTTGTTGGTGAGTGGTGTGTCTTGGGGAGATGGTTGAGTTGGGGGTGTGGTGGTGTGGTTTGTGTGAGTTTGATTCTATGATTGTTTGTATTTTGTATTGGTATGCGTGAGTTTTGAAGAATGTAATGTGAAGTGGTTTGAGATTGATGCTTTGATTATGTAGTAAGAGGTTAATAATACTTAAAATACAAAACAAAAGCGCTATGAATTATATAAATAGCGTTGTATTTCTTCCTCTTGCTACCAACTGATATATGTTGGATGTCGGGCCTTAGAATTCGCAAACAATTACGAAAACTAACGACAAAATAGTCAGAACTCAGTGTGCTAGTTTACAAGCCTTACATGAAGTACATGTACAGTATCGGAGTGTTTGATTATTTAAGATATCTAATTCATATGTAATTACTTGCATACACCGATAATGACGATTTTAAATTCTTGGCGTTTGTGGCGAATGATTATCAACCTGCGTAATGCAATTTCTATATATAAATGTAGTTGTAGTATGACATTTGCTAGTGCTTGGGACATGCTAAAAAAATGAAGAATTTATTATGTTAATAAATAGAGGAATTCAATGTTTTTGTTGTTAGATAGAGAATTTTATTTCACTCGTGAGACAGGATTTTTCATGTTTTCCACTCGTGCTGCGCACTCGTGAAAGTATAAAAAGAGAGTGTGAGCGCGGTGAACCGTGTCATCACATCGTCGTAAATAAATTCTCTTATCTCAACACATCGCAAAGTTATCATGTTTTTGAAGCAATCCTCATATATTTCTTACAGTTTGTTGAGTATTTATGTCGTAGATTTAAACACCTGGTAAACTGGGTATAACTCCTCTCTTCACCTCCTCGCTGCTGTCTAGTTTGTTGAGGGGTGGTCTACCTCCGCTGGCCTACTTGTCTCTCCCATCGGGTGTCTGGACTGCGACTCTTGACTGCGCGCCTTGCTCGGGGATATTACCAGAGCTTGTCTGAGTGGATCCAGAGTATTGAGTCCACTGCAGGTACTGTCACATGATATCTCCGAAAAATTTATACATGACATTTTTACAGTACTCACGCTCAGGTGATTTTTTGATATTTGTTACTCTTCAATCTTTTGCTTTGAGACTTTGTCGGGTCAGCCACTTGGATATCACTAGCTGCGTGCAATTTTATAGGTGTTTTCATTTAAACCTGGTTGTATACAGTTCGCTAAACACAACGCACGTGTAAGTGCCCACCTCTAAATAGTATGGCCTTCGACTATGTGGCCTGTGTTGGCAGAATTAAGTGCCACCTGAGGGCTGGAAATCTTGTAATGAAAGATATACATAATTGCTTTCATTTAATATTTATTACTTTAGCTCTCTCATAGTTGAACCTCCTTTAAAGTATTTTCCAATACCAAATGTTCAATACCAAAGGTAAGGGTGGTTGCATGCTCGCTATAAGAAAGTTCTCGTTTCCAGCATAAATCGCCATTCTGTGCGACTCGGAAGTCTCTTACCGAGGGCTCTATCCTAGATCGCTCGGGCGACTGGGAGTGTCTAAGTGGACACCAGACCCTCAATGAAAGGAATGATGAAAACCTCAAACTCTAGAATTGCTACGAGGGGCTTTTCCCCCTTGGAAGCCTGAGATTCCAGTTTGGGGGCCTTAACAGCAGACCCCTTGCCTTCTAAATTCTTGTAGCAAACACAACATCACTCCTCCCCGCCTTCTTATTTCTCAAATAGTGTGAAATGTTCCCTGGTGACTGGCCTCTGAAATTACAAATAGGTCACTTCATAAGGTATTTAGGGCCTCCAGAGTTTGTAGCTCTCAGTGCTTGCAACATTACAAATAAGATATAAATATAACTTAGGTTGTTATTTGAACTAGTGTTTATATAGCTATATTATTATGTTTAGGCCAGGTATTAAAATGTTTAATACATTGAAATTATTATTTGTCCCGTGCATTCTGCCATTTACATGTCTACATTACATAATACACTATAATTGAGCCATAAAAATAATATGCGTTATTTATTTTATTTGTGGAGATTTTGAATTTCCTCATTCTGTTCACTACAGCCAAATGATTTTGGCCCACAAAATAAAAATAATTATGTGGCGAATATTAACAAAACACCCTCTTCTGTTGGCCATTAACATAGTGAGATTAGCTTTCTGTTGTATCGAAAAACTATGTTGACTTAAGTAAAGAGATTTGGTGATTTTTATTTTACTTTTATCCCATGTCTATTGAATCGTATTTATTGTAGACAAATTCGGATGTTTGAATATTTACTTTTTAAATACATTTTAAATTGGTTATTAATAATTACGAATAGATTGTTCTACTTTAATAATACAAGATTTTCAGTTATGCATATGTACCCATCATCCCATTATGTAAATGTCAACGCGGTCTAGTGTCAATGTCCATCCGTATAGTCAATCCCTCTTTTGTGAAATGGGGCATAATTTGATCGGAGATGACAGATCCTGCACAATTAATACATATAATATGTGTAAATGAGTATATATGCGAAGGATATATGTGATGATAAAAGTCACTTTGGTTTGGTGGAGGTTAAATTTACTCACAAAAACGTGTATAGATCATATGTATCACGATGAATTTTAAAATTACCAGGTGAATCTTCTTGATGTGTTTACAAATTTGTAATTTACGTGTCGAAGTATAATCAGGCTCCTACTTTTGTAAATCTCGTATATCACCCGCTTATATTCTCTACGACCTTGAAGTTGGTTATGAAAAAAAAGCTTGACAAGCCGTGTCATGTCACTAAATTATTAGCAGACCAGAATAGTTTAGTGGTTATCGTACATGTGTAGTTTGGCAATCTATTCTTGCGATAGTATCTGGGATTGTCCGAGTTTTAAAATAAAGCCAATGATTTTATAGTTTTTAATCTTAAGAAAATTTCTCAATCAAGCATGTTTTGTAAGTTTATCTTTATTTTTTTTCAGTTGATACTGCATTCTTTTCTTATGATAGAAAAGTTGAGGAGAGGAACTAGACATATGTATTTCACAGTGAACATAGAAATAATATTTCTTTCTTTATATTTTAAATTTCAGCTTAGTAACTAGAGATAATATTTCTTATAATTTGAGATACAGCTCTGTTATGTAAGATGTGTATATCTGTCAGTTATTCAGCATGTACGTTGTATTAGAATGTCTACGGGGAGATTAAAATTAGTCGATGGTTTTGAGGTGTTTAATTTATTTGTATTATTGAATTGTTGCATGTTTATTTAATAAAGATTCTACACATTTGCATCAAGGTGTAGTCCATTTTCTCTGTATAAGTTTTATATCGTTGTAGTTTTACGAGACTCGATGTGGCGAATTGCTTTGTTGGAGTGAAGGTAGCGCCCAGTGATAGATTATTCAGAATTGCTCTTCTGAGGAACATGACGAAAACATTCTTTGGCTTTGGGTTCTGGAATGTTGTTTTGAACCAGAGTGTTGGCTCTTTATGGCACTGAGGTTGACGGTTTGAATCTAAGGCACATGAGTGACCGATTTTAGAACTAGAAGGCTTTACGGAAGTGTGCTATGGAGGATTGACGTCTTGCTATTGGGAATGGGGCTTTTACAGGATCTCAGACCGACAGACAATAATAGGAATTTGAAAAGCTGAGATTAGAATTAGGTATAGACTGTGCACACTACCACATCAAATAGATGACATCGCTGTGTCATTGATACAATGGTTATTATAGCCTTACTACGTGCGGTATGAGTTTATTGATGAGGGAAGTAGAGCTTCTGAGTGGAGACTTACTTGTGGATATGCTGGTCCTCTTCCGATCGGTGATTAATTTAGGTGGTTTTCTGTGGGAATCCATGCTTCAATTACGCTTTGGAGGAATTTTTACCTGAGTTCTTATATACGAAATTTCTAACACACAATTCCACTGTGTTCGGAGTGTACATTTTATATATGCCTTATCTCCAAGCTCTATAATAATAGACAATCTACGATGAGGATTCAGGGTGGGAATAGATATTTGTAAGGATAGTCTATCTACCTTGAAGCTGGTAAATAGTGTTTATATTGATTTATGTGTGTTGGAAGTTGCTGTGAGCCCTGGTTTTATTCATAAATTTTAATATCCATTTTTATAATTACCGGTTTTCTCCTTGTTTTAGCAGTCTTAATCATACTGTCTTTGTCTTGTTCTGTCGGTGGCCCCATTTTTCTGTTGATGAACCAATGTGTTTGTTATTGTGTTGTTGATCGAGTAACTTTTTCTAAGCTTATGTCATGCTTTGTGCTGGTTGAGAGCCCTAGCGTTCCTATACAGCTTGAGATTCTTGATGGTCTTGGTTGTGGAATTGTTTGGATAACCTTCTGCCTTGAAAAATTTTCCATGGTTGAGGTTTAATTTTTTTGTATGATTTTCTACCACTCTACCCATGATATAGGCCCTACATTGGTTATTGTAAAGCTTATCGTGTGTGATGTGGGATCCCTCGTTGTCCGTACATTTGATACATTCACTTGCCATTGGGCATGGTTAGATGTTTACATTGGAATCGGTACTGGGAAATTCTAATCCCATGGTATGAGGCAAATGTAAATGAGGTTGATTTTGAAGATTGAGGTGTTGCTGTTGATGGTGAAGCAGAAGCATTCCCAAAATTAATGACATTTCCACTTCCTTATACACATTGAAAAGTGGTGCGAGATGCGACATTTTCCACCTTGTTGGTAAGTTTTGATTGTTTGACCTATACCCGGATTCACTGGGAAACAGGAAGTGCGTGGGGGCTCCAGGGGACCGACTTGGCTGGGTTCGTGGGTAGCGTGTATGGAAGGCGCAGACATTTACCACCTGCGGATAGTATGAGGAAAGCACAGATCCTGAAGAGTCTGCTAGGTTTTTACCTGATACTATAGGTGTCTATACAAAAAACTGTTAATATGCAGTATCCGAATACCTCTTATATTAAGGAGTGGTGTCAAGGGTGGCTTAGTAGAAAGTTCATTGGCCGTTTGATCTTGGATGAGTTCACTTGGGATTTATTTCTGATAATTCATACTAGAGCGGGACATTGAATGTCTGATTATTAATTTATTTGATGTAAGCGGGGGAGTAATAGTATTTAGATGTACATCACAGAAAGCGAAGCTGGTCCGGCGACTAGATGACGGATGAATGTGGGAGAAACAATCCCGAGGGCTACACTTTTGGTACACAGGAATTCTTCATATTCATCCTTTGTCTGTCGGTTCGGTTTCACATACTTCCTAACATGATAAACAGTTTTATGTCCTGAGTGGTTCATCCACCTTTGTGTCATCTGAACTCCTCAAAAAATTCACCATTGTCCTGTTGGTGTGTCTTGTTACTTGACCACTGGTTGTATGTCGGAAGGGATCTCACTTTTGATAAGTGGAGTTACCATTTTGGGTGTGCATCCCTGTCGCTCTGGTTCCTGTTTTATGATTCATCCTCCGTGAGAAAAAAAAATTCATTATGGTACGTAATTCTCTGTTTCCTCCAATGATTCTCATTGACAATTCATACAGATCATTCAAATGCTCAACAGATAATGCCGAAATAATAGAAAGTCGAAAATATTGTAAAATTATCACGATATATTCTGATGAACATTCAAAGTTAGACTTTGATGTGCAGTTGTTTGCTTTTTAAGTATTATGTACGAAACAGGCGAGGAGCTTAATGCTAAGTAACTGTTGATCAAACAAATTCAATATAAGAAAGAAATAAGACAACTTGTACTAGTTGTTTGTTTTTTTTTTTTAATTACATGAACAGTACATTGAACCAAGAAGATCCATGTTAGGGCCACATCGTCTTTCAATGAACAGGTGCTTTCATAGGAGAGAGACAGAATTTTGAGATTACAATGATGCCATTAATTAAAAGGTTATGGGACTATAGCAACACTTTAGGTCATCTCCAATAACAAGGTAGCTAAAAATAATTACCATCATTTGAGAAAGTGATATTATCAATAATTGTCAAAGATAAAAATCTTATATGGTACCCGAAATTTTGAATGCACCAGATGCTCAGGGCCATTTCCCCACAAATTATGTTTTTTTTCAAGTGATGCTCATACTGACATGTTGGAAAATCCAGAGTACTATGTCAAATTAACAAGATGTTGTTTGTAAAACATTAAAGATGCCCCCGGATTCCAACATGCCATGTGAGAGAGGAAGGCTGCCCAAAAGGATTATTAGCTATGTGAAATTTAGTTTAAAAAAATCTGATCCACTTACCACTTTTATTAGAAAGTTTTACTTTCATGTTTTTCCATTTTCCAAACAGTTATCTCGGTTCTAATTGGAGGCCATCGACTGAAAGAAAGACTATTTTTAATTTGTCTCGAAATAGCGCCATCATGGTGGCATAAAAAATTTAGAGTTGACCGTATATGTACTATTATCTATTCGGATTATAGTTTTAATGGCTCAATGTTTAAGTTTTTTGGAATAAGTAGGGTCCAAACTTCAAGGTCATAGGTACAGGAGCGTTAAAAATTCCTGAGCCCCAGTAGAAAGGGCTGTTATTTAAGGAACAACACTGTGTAATATGAAAGTCCCATCACTGCCATTCCAAAAGTTATGGCCAATGATTAAAGTTTTGAAAATTAAGTCAATACTGTCAAGGTCAAGGTCAGGAGGTCAAAATTTTTGGCACCAGTAGAAAGGTGCTTTCATAAAGGACACACATGTTGTAATATGAATAAGTTCTCGCGGATCACTTGCCATTCAACAAGTTTGATATTGACCGATGTTAAAGAATTTTTTGTGGACAAATCGGACCAAACAGCTAGACCAAAACTAATAAGCCCCAATCGAAAAGATTCCGTGGGGCATAAAAAATAATGGAAAGGGACCATCTTTTATTCTGGTGGGTGTAAGTCTCCTTGAAGTTTTTGACCCTACCGGTGCATCTCATTCACATAGTTATTAAGCATATAGACATATTTAGACCTTTGTCCTTCATCACAAGGATCAAGAAAATCTATGTCTTGCAAGGTGAGAATTCAATAGTTTTTCAAGATCTTCACACCTATTTTTAAATAAGGGCAGTCATATAGACCCCAGCGGCT
>CAJDSM010154002.1:0-11802 GCA_903981925.1 Ostrea lurida
CCGCGAGTACGCCGCTCGTGTCATGGCATGTCAAAACTAGAGATGTAAATAGTGGTGGTGAGTGATCATTGGATAACAAAAGAAACCAATTGAAAATCTCATGTAGCTTGTTTGGTCATTGCTTACAACGTTACTTGTCATGAATCAAACTGTTCCATGCTTACAAACTTTACTCGTCATGAAGTCCACGGGACAATCGCCATTTTTCTTAATGTTGGCAGGAACCTAATTACCAGTGTTGTCTGTATTTACCAAGCTTGGTTTGAAACGAATTAAACAGAAATCCACAGACAAAATTGCGATAAAGGTATAAGGGCGTGATCACGATTTTCTTTTCAATTTTTTTTCACATCTTTATTGATCTAAAAGTCTTGGTGTTGTGTATAAATCATTTATTCTTGTGCTACTTCATAAGCATTTAAAAATTACGAATATAAGTCAATTCTATTTTGTTTGTAGATATATGATACATGTACAACGCTACATTTTGGAGTGGCGCTCGCGTCCTATGTGCGGAAATCGGACGAATACTCTGCAAATTTAAATTCCTGGACTAACTTCGTAAGTATGTGAGAAAATTTTCATGCTTACCTCTACTTGTTGCTTTTCCTGCTGCTAACCCACCACCAATGTGCACACTAACCGCACCAAAAGTAGCGTTTGTATCCAATGATAAAAAAGACTCGAATCTTTGGTTTATCATAACAAAGAGTTAACGGTGGAAATATAATCCGGCTCTAATTCCTTGCATTCAAACGGGTCCAAAATTTGAATGTAGACTTATATATAAATGAGTTCTTATATGTTCATGCTTAACATCACAAATGAAAAATATTTATGTCCAAAAATCGTGGGCCAGCTCGTTATGGAATATACGTCTAGGAGGTCATACAAATTAGCATCAAACAAATGTAGTGATCGCCAACGCAGAAGAAAGAGAAGGGATGGGTATGATTTAAGGACAAGTTGGGTCTAGTTTACAGTATGGGAGATTGGTTTTTAGTTAATAAAAGTAGCTTTTTGAGAGTAAACACGAGTAGCGCAAAATCAGTAGGAGGATGGATCTTGTGTGGATTTATAGAGCTAAGCCTCACATCCAGATATTCCCGTATACTGTATCTATGTTAAAGAACGAACAAAAAACAGTTAAGAGAAACATTACACAAGGAATCTTTACTCCAGATTGGATACTATTTCAGAGGAAAACTCAGGGATATAAACAGCAGACTACAGAGAAGAACACAAGCAAAACCAATTCCTAAGTCCAAAAGAACCAGACAAACAAATGTTTTGTTAAACACGAATGCCCCTATTCCACATGCAGGGGAAGATTTGTCTATAGGATTAGGCCATGGTGAAAATATGAAAAGTTTGATCCCTTACCATTCAACAAGTACGGCAATGTAAGAGTTTTTAAAATGGTAGGTCAAAATCCAAGGTCAACAGTTTGGTACCAGATAAAAAGGACTCGTCATCAAGGAATACAACATGTAATATTGAAAGCCCTCACTCTTGCATTCAACAAGTTATGCGCTAATGTTAAAGTTTTTGAAAAGTAGGTCCAAGTCAAAATCAAGGTCAGATAGGTCCAAAAAAGTTTTGTACCCAGGAAAGGTCTTGTCATAAGGAACATACATGTGAATTTAATACTCTAGTACTTACCATTCAAAAGTTATAGCTAAGGTTAAAGTTTTGAAAAGTAGGTCAAACTTCAAGGTCAAGAGGTTCAAAGACTTTTTGTACGCATGGAAAGGTCTGTAATTCAAGAAACATACTTGTGAAATATCTAAAGCCTGACTATCATTCAAAAGTTATAGCCAGGTAAGTTTTTTGATAGTACGGTCAACTTACAAGGTAAAGGGGTCAAAAATTTGGTACCCATGGAAAGGTCTTTTTAATAAAAACATACTTTGAATATAGCAAAGGCCCTAGTACTCTATCATTCAAGAGGTTATAGCTAAGGTTAAGTTTTGAAGAAGTTAGGTCAATCCATTCAAGTAAAGTCAGGAGGTCAAAGCAATGTTGGTACACGGAAAGGTTCTTGTCATATAGAAACATACATGTGATATATAAAGAATGCCACTAGTACTTACCATTCAAGAAGTTAGGCCGAGGTTAAAGTTCAGACAGGAATGACAGAAGGAAGAATGTGAGGACAGACAAAAACAGTATATGCCCCCGATCCTTCGATCACGGGGCAAAAACAAATGAGGTGAAGTGTAACGATCGTGTTGAAATCGTAATCATAATCAAAATACATAACAAATCTGATGAGTGGGAAATCTGGACTCCTGCAGACGAAAGCGAAGGTAGGATCAGGTGCCATGGAGGATAAGCTCCTCTGCTGACCGGTCACACCCGCCGTGAGCCGAGCAGAAATAAGTAAACGGGATTACCCGTAGTCAAATTAGTAAGAAAATGAGTCTAACAAATGGTAGTGAAAACAAATCAAGTACACATTGACTATAGTGATACTTTGTAATTCGCAAACAAGGTATTATAACGCGACCGTAGAATTGCGAAATGATGACTTTAAACGAGATTCGTTATAACCGCTGCAACTTCAACTTTTGTTTAGTAGATTGGCCTCTCGCTTTAAAAAAGTCCGCATACGCATATAGCATGCTCTTGGTATCGAATAACTGGGAACTATACAACATAAGCAGGTATAGTGGTATATTACTACATTAGAAAAGGGAAAGTTGAACGATTTGCAGAGTTTAGAAGTCTACGCTTTATCATATAGTGTAGGTTGTGCAGTTCGTGCCATTAAGTCTAATATTTAGTAAAAATATCCATAAGTATGAAGCAGATCTGTCAATTCTGTGGTGTTCCTTTAATATCAGTTCTTCGGCATATATCAAAATGGACTAAATTGTGAAATTATGATTGTTAATGATAACATCATCTATATACCTATTGAAGGTTGAGGACACAAGTGTTGTTGTTTTTATTCCCGGTAACAGTTTTGTTGTACAAATTTCGGGCTTCAATGAAGTGATAAAATAATGTCTGTCAATAAGGGGCGCAATTATGCCCAAGGAAGATACCCAAGGACTGTGTGAAGATCTGTCTCCAAAGACTACATAAATATGTATCTTCAGAAACCCAAATGTTCTAATATCTTACTTCAGAGTATTGTGTGGGGAATCAGAGTGTTTTTATAAAAATATGGTCTGTTTCCCAACACACGAAATTCGTATTTTCGGGTGCCATTTTTGTTTAAAAAAGCAGTTATCTATAATCTGAAGAGTCCTAGATTTTTAATTTATCGTGAGGAAGTCGTGGTATAACGTGTGGAGAAATCGTACGTTTTGATGCATGTCAATTTTTAGAAAATTCTTGTGTGATTTTAGGTTATCCAAAAGCTTCTTTAGAATTTTTTAAGAATCCACATCTGAATTGAACACCACTTCTGGAAATAATGTAGTGGAACAGTATCTTCTGAAGAGACTCTTTAATAGCTGTTAGTAGTTTAGTTTAAGAGTAAAGAAAGATGGCTTGGGTAGAGCAATTACTGGAACCAGCGATGTATCTTTGTTTGTAAGTGGTTTTTATGCAATTTCGGAATCCAATAAAGGTATGGTAATTCAAATTGATCCTGATTCTTCGAAATATTGAAAGTATTTAACAAGCGGAAAGGTTCGATCTTTGATAGAATTTTCATTTTTGTTGAAATTGCTTGGAGTATAAGTAGGATTCCCAGTGTTGAAGTAAAATCCTTAGTTCATTTAAAAGACAATTATTAGTAGTAACTTTTACAAACAAAGGACAATGTTGTTAACTTGCTTTATCAGTTGGAACTTCCAGTACAAGTTTTCTATTAGTCGATGTAACTCATTTACCACTCTGCTTTTTCTTAATAAACAGAGGATAAGAAGGCTAGCATTTTCCCTCCGTGTCAATATTGGTGCAATTGACGGTGATTTTTAAAACGACATCTTAACAGAGTGTAAGTCTCTCCCGTTTTCATACAGAAATACATTGTGTCTAAAGCGATAATCATAATCCAAAAATAACATATACCGACAAATCGTAATGCTCAGTGGGCAACACGGACCTCCTGACAAAAGCTGAAGGTAGGTCAGTTGCCATGGAGGAATAATCATCTCTCTGAGCCGGTCACACCCGCCGGGAGCCCTTAGTCGAAATAAAGTATAAAGTTCTCGAATTAGTTTGATCTTCTTGCACATGCAAGTCATTTCCTCGTTCGAACGCTTGGCGTTCTTCCACAGGAATTCATTTTAGTTCATGAAATTATGTTGCCATTATTAAAATGAGCAGGGTTCTCGGTAATTTAGGTACTCTTTTACAAATAAGAGGACTTGAAGATCCTTCATTTTGGGACTATATTTATATCCACCGTAATAGACATACCATCAAGCGCAGACTATGACATTAATATATGAGGAAGTTATGAGAACTATGTACATTTGGAGGATTTCGTGTGGTGTACCTGTTTCACCGTCATCTAGGCACTGCAACGTTCTGCTTGTAATTATTAATACTTGGTACTGCAATAGTGGAATATATCTATTATGAAATTTACATAGGTGTGGATTTATCTTTAAGATGTTGAAGGCGGAATATCAGGACTGTAGACTTTTTTATGGTTGAGGATGTTGTTAATGTTGAAACAAATCCCGGAAGTACATGACTCATCATCAGAGGAATACATTTTGGTAGTTACTGGATATCAAACTGCAACCAGTCTCGACGAGGAACAATACACTACACAAGATGAGGTTTCAGTTACAGGAAAGCGCTTCGTTAGATGTAGATGAGGATGGAACTCCTAGTGAAACTTCAACGGTAGTTACTGTAGAGGAAGAAGTAGCTAGACTTAAGTGCGAATAAAGACATCGGTGTTGAGGAAGAGGATAAATAGGAGGAAGAAAGACAACAGGATATGCCTAGGAAATCTACAAGGATCCGACGACAACCAAACTGGTTGACACCAGGCGATTTTGTAGAGAAATCGGTAATTGGATCATACTGGGGGAGGGGGGGGGGCAGATGCTTAACAGCGGAATTTTTAAAACATCGAAAGATAAATCAGCCCAATCTTTGCAACATTTTATTTTGAATTCACAATCATGATCATACTAATATGACATCATTTTATTTCTCAGTTGAATTTCTATTCTATGTACATATTGCCATAGTATGGATTGGTAATGTAAATGTGTATTGATCACGTATGATGTAATGATCAATTCAATTGCATGATGTGTATATATCATTTGATATCAAATCATGTTCTAATGGCATGACTCATTTGAATAAATGATCATATTTTTTTTCTTTTTCAGCTTTGTGAAATGACATGGAAGTCATTTTCGAGAGGAAGGGAGTATGTGGTAGAGCAACGTTACCCGTTTAGACAAATAAAATGATTGATTTATATTTGTACATGTGTTTAGTGTTTTGATAATGAATGTGTATTCACTAACATGTGTTCATTCTTCAAACTAGTCCATAGTTTCTACCATTTATTATTGCCCTTATGGTCAGCTATAGTTAGGTTGGTTACAGGTTGTTTTTCATGGTTGATTGGGTAGCTTCCTAATTATTGGTCACATGACACTTTCTGGTCGGTGTAAGATTCACTTTGAATTCAGAAATTGATTTAGGCAGTTGTGATCTTGCTTGTAGTGATCTTACGTCAGTTAGAACATATCTAGAATCTTTTCTAATCAGGTCAGTTACTAAATATATTATAAGAAATGTATGCAGAGTATTGTATACAAGTGAGAACTATAGTAGTGAGATTCTTGTCATATTATTTCATTTTGAAAGTCTTGATTCAGAACTCTGAGTGATATACGCCAGACCACATGTATATGTAGACAATCCATCAAGATTCTAATAATCGTTTACGTGGTGTTCGATGTATTGTCTTGACACTATATGTTCTGATCAGGTTCTTGATTTTAAATCTAGCAAATTCAGTAAAATTTGGTAATACAAAAAGGCGAAGTTAACATTGTGTCAAACGTAATCATAATCCAAAAAACATATACAAAATCGAGTGTAGGGCAACACGGACCTCCGACAAAAGCTATACTTTTATTCTTAATTATATAATTTGATTAAAGAAAGGCAAACATATTTATTTGATTATCAAATTATTTGTGTGTGAACGTGTGTCTGACACCTACTTCCTGTTTACCAACTTAGAATATTTTCCAGCGTTATTCTTATTAGTGCAAAATTTTCGTAACACTTTACTCAGCAATTAATTATCGTAGCCTCATGACCTTTGATATCCATCATCAGCTGGTAGTCCCATATCGTGGGATCCGATTTCAGACCTGTCCGACACCTACTTCCTGTTTACCGATTTAGAATATTTTCCAGTTTTATTCTTAATAGTGCAAGTTTCCGTAACACTTTACTCAGCATTTAATTATCGCACCCATCAGCGGATGGTCCCATATCGTGGGATTCCATTTCAGACCTGTCCGACACCTACTTCCTGTTTACCGAATAATTTCAGCAATATTATTCATACTAGTACAAATTTTCTAATACTGGTAATGACCCATGCTATTTATAATTTTATTACATGTATGTTAATTGCTGATTGGTTTTATTGTTAGTACATTATTTAACATAAGCATCCTATAAGGTCAATAGAAAGTGTGGTGAAATTTTATTCATGTACTTAATTCAACAAAATGTACAGCAACCTGGCCATTTCTGTATTTGACGAATTTTTAATGTTCACAATGCCCATTCAAGGTATTTCTAATGGTCAGGGAAAATTTGAACGTCATTTGTTAAGATACAAGTGAGATACCGCACTTACAATACTTCGATCGCTATGTAAATAAAGCTAGTGCCATGTTTTTGTTTATCTATATTGAGTACGCCAGTATACGTTCCTTTTAAAGCAGATTTTTATCTAAATTACAAGTTCATTCTGAACACAGTTTAAACAGTTTCTAGTGTTTCTCACATTTCATTTTGTTTTAAACATGGTATTTTCTGTGAAGCTATCTTTGCGTAAACAAAAACAAAGCATAAGCCTTGTATACATAACAAAGAATGGTGAGAGCTGTATCTTGCTTGTAGCTTAACATCAGACATTCATTTTATTTGCTGAAATGGCTTTCCATATCAAGATAGCAACTTCTTGGCATGTCAGGTGTTTTGGTGTTCTAAAAGGAGCCACTGTCATTGTCAGTAGCCACAGGGTATTACTAGTAAGTTAAATGGTGTTAAGATTACATTGACAATGCCTAATGAATCAGTGCCCGTTGTGTGCTTTGTTGCATCTTCAATGTTTTGAGTGTTCATGGAAGGCCAAAGATCATTGTGCATTTTTACTGCAGGTTTGACATAATCAAGAGGTTCTTTCCTGGTAGATGACTCTAGTTACTCTAATCGCACAGTCACATCTCTTTGAACTTACGTGAATTGCCTCATTTTCGTCGTCCCTGCACATTAGCTGGAGCAAGACGATAGATCACTGTTCGTTACCTTTTCATGTGACGCCACGTCAAACAATAATTCCTATACCTTGTGATGTGAAACATGTCGAATGAAATATGTTGACAACCCCATTCCCCAACATTACCATAGGATTACTTTGTCATGACATACACGCACAAGGTGAACATCAACCATGCCACAACCAATGAATCATAACAGTTCACTGATTAGGACGACAGGGGAAGTATTAATATTAAAAGACGTGACTGTACGCTGGACATCATATGATCCTTACCAGTTTGATTAAATGTAATTAAGTTTCGATCCTTTGATCCGCTCACTTACGATCGCTTCTCCAAAGCAATTTAATAAGAATGCAGCTTGATTAATGAGAGGCCTTTGAATTGGATCACCATGTATCGTATCTGTTCAAGTTTATGTTTTCCAGGTACTGGATTTACCAATCAGCTTTGTTGTACATGAAATATAGTATGTCCATAAAATTATAGTATAAGGAACAAGTCATGATACGTGTTCTGTGATCGATCAGTGATTTGATGGTTGTTATGTTAAACAGGTCTCCTGTCAGATGGGCATATTGGGATCGTGAATGCTCTTCCTGCGCACCATAATTTCTCTTAGTACTGTGATGGTTTGTTTTTGTCCGACGGGAATAATTACTTGCTTTTTATGTGTTTTGTTAAAATAATTCTTTTGATAGAACTTTGAGACGAAGATTCAGAAAATTGGGCGTTATACTGTTACAAATTGTATGGTGATTTAAGTAAATTCTGCAATTACAGAAAAAAAATAAGCCCTCAACACCTAATGCGGGGGATTTTAGGCACGTTCTGTTAAATTCTGGACACGATTCACTAACGCTTGTTTGGTTGTACATCGAGCTGAATGAACTGTAATGGTTGACGGAAGTCGGTGTGTCAAATACGAGAGCTCTGCTGAGGTGTAATATCCACATCAATGGGCTGCTTCAATTACATAAGATGTTACATTTAACACACGTAGAAAAATAAATAACACAATACATCCAATGAGCGCAAAACACTTTCACATCACCTGGTCAAAAGCGGGCGAAATCTACAATCTAACTCTTCCCTTTCAAACTACATGTGCATTCTCTCTCTTCGTAAAGGTTAGGCCTGTAGGTCCCGCTCTTCACGTTTGATACTTTTTTAAAAGCTACTTTCCGTGCATTGCTACGAGCGTGTTCGGGAAACCGTAGAGTCTGGTTGAGTCCGAGAATTGTTTAATTTGTTCTTAAAACTACCGTTGAATGATTTGGCACTAACTAGAAAAAAAATGGATGTGGCAGCACATCACAGATGGCCCTGCTGGATTGAGCAGGTTAAATATGTCCATATAATTTACAAAATATTTAGGCATTAATCAACATGGACTCTGATTTTGACCTATGTAATTTAAGTATCTTATTATCCTTGGAGGTTTTAATTGTGTTCCCCAATTTGAGATTTATTTTAGAATAGTCCCGGTCAGTGAACTGGTTCGTGATCCTTGTTCATCATCACTTAAATCCAGCGATTTCTACTTTTAGAAACGGTCATGGTACCTTTGCTGAGATCATGGCTTAAATATGCAGTTTCATACTTACTCGGTGAAATTTGTGGATGTTATGACCTTGATGATGCGTCCTGATCTTACCTTGTTCATGCGGTGAAGAAGTTGTTTTAGGCAGTATTACAATAGTGATTGGACTTTGACCCTTGACCATTGAAAATCAATATGGTTCAGGTCCTCCTGCATAGTAACATTTATAGGAAGGTTTCGTGATTCTCCGATGAATGTCATTGCTTACTAACATGTTCACAAGATTGTTTAGCAATAGTCACACTAAGTGAACACTTTGACCTTTGAAACCCTGACCTAATTGAAAATCAAAAAGCTGCATCCTACTCTCCATGGGAAAGTCATGTGTGCAAGGTTTTGAGTCCACTTATCCTCTGATGATACCCTTGCTTCTATCTATGTTCACAGAGTTCAATACAACAAACAAACACACATCATGTCCTCATGGACTCACGCAGGCAAAGTCATGCTATATTCTGACCTCCAAAAGCACGTGTGAGAGAAGGTTCTCCAAACTTGTCATATTCAATTAAGCTTTATGCAAACTTATTATAGAGTTTATAACACTATTATTTATAAAAAGAGGAAGTTCGAAAGCCGGAAAGATAAGAAAACGCCGAAATCAGAAATATGTTTCTCAAAATCCGAAAGGCGGAGCTGCGCTCTATGGAGGTTATATTATTTTCTAAAAGTTTCAATCTGATTAGTCGAAAATAGCGTTTTTTCTCAGTTATAGTGCGAAAACTGAAAAAAACACAAATTTTTTTTTATGAAAAACTTAGTGGTAAGTCTTCAGGGAAGACCTATGTGTCGCCTGCCTACTTCTAATGGGTTCATTTGAAAAAATTACTCTATCTATTTAAAGTATACATCAACGGTAAAAAAAGTATATTAATTATATTAATAATGTTTTTGTCAGAATTCAGATTCTTTCAAAGTTACCAGAATGGTGACAAGTCATTTATCGTTCCATGATTGATTAGGATGAAGATGAATATTGTTATGAGATGCCATTCCTGTGAGGGATTCTATCTGAAAAAGACAAGTTTTTTGTATTAATGTCAAAAAAATTAAAGTTGCGTTTAGCATGCTACAGGTTTCGAATAACTGCAATTACACGTTCCATACTGATGCTCTGGCCAAATATAAGGAAGCTGGCCAGTGTGGTTTCCTGATGAAAAATGTGACGAGAATTTGTCTTATTGTTAAAAATATTTCAAAGTTTGCGTCAAACAGAGAATGTGACATGCATCTACAGGTTGGAAACTGCGTTAACACGATACAGTTGTGGGCCATACTTATAGATGCTCATTGTGCAAATATCAGAAGCAGCTGGCCCTGTTGTGGTCCTGAGAAAAATGTTGAACAGAATTTGTTCTATGCTTAAAAATATTCAGGGGATGTTCCGTTCAAAACAGGAAGTGACATGCGGCAGATTGGAAACTGCGTTTACCGATACAGTTCGCATATCTGATGCTCTGTGCCAAATATCAGGAAGCTGGCCTGTATGGTTCCTGAGAAAAATGTGACAGAATTTGTCTATGTTAAAAATATTCAAAGTTGCGACAACAGGAAGTTGACATGCGGCAGATTGGAAACTGGCGTTACACGATACAGTTCCCATACTGATGCTCTGTGCCATAATTCAGGAAGCTGACCTATGTGTTGTGGGAGAAAAATGTGTACAGAAAATTTTGTGACGCAACGACTAAAGTGATCCCTATATGTCGCCTCCGCTAACGCAGGCAGGCGACACAAAAAGTTACGTATCTCTGAAACGTGAAATCAAACATTTTTCCAAAAATCGAAAGGGAGCTGATCTCAATGGATATTTACACTGGTCCTAAAGTTTCATATTAATTGGTGCAAGCCTTTGAGTTATCACGGCGAAAAACTGTTTGTGACGACGGAAGGTCGGACGGACGGAAAATATGATTACTAAAGGGCTCCCGCGATACTCGGCGGGGCCCTAACTACTCAGTCCGGTAAGTCAGCTGCAGCTGTTTTGTTACTCGGAATCCAATATCAATATTAATATTAGAAATCGCTCAGATGTCATTTATTGACATTAATGCTATTTCATGAGTACCCAGGGTCAACTTAATCCTTAGTTGTGTGTATTTGATTTAAAATATATGCATGCGTGACTTAGTGACCAGGGCATAAGTGTGTTGGTATCATACAAAAGGCGAGTTTAACATTGTGTCAAACTAATCATAATACCAACACAAAAAACGTATACAAAATCGAAGTGTAGGGCCATTCCGCTTTGCTGAAAACCTCTTTTTTTTGGGGGGGGGAGGGGCACTCATTAGTTATAACTTTTACGACCTTGGAAGTCTTTAACATTTTAAAAAAACGTAGCCTATTAAGCACACGTATCTCTTCTACGTACACAGCAAGATCTTCATGCAAGATATTATTGTAGGATTTTCGAATATTCAATGAAAATTGCAAATGATATAAACTTTGAATATTTTTCCTTAAATAACAAATTTAAAATCCAATACATGGAAATCCTGCTAGTTGTCATTCTGCATGTTCGATAAGCAAACCGCATATAATCTCTGTTTTGATGGGGATGAAAGTGTTGATGGATAGACGACATAGTGAAAATATTTCTGAGCTTCTGTATCGTTTAATTGAGACCATAAACATGCCAAGAGAATGGCTAAAGGTCAATAGAATGGTATGAAGAATCTCTTGTGATGGGATATAAAAAACGTATCAATCAGAAAGCCGATTATAGTATATCTATGGGGC
>CAJDSM010154020.1:0-12583 GCA_903981925.1 Ostrea lurida
TGCTAAAGAACCATGCATTTGATTCATCGACACCCACTCAGGAATATGGTAGACCATTCACGACCAGCAGTTTCTGTCCTATGCTGTGGTGGACCCTAGATATCACCAGCAACTGCCCTAGTACATCACTACGCTCAGCCTGTCCAACCCAGAAGGGATAGGGAGGGGGACATAGGGATTTTTTAGGACCAGGGCGCAGCAGCGCCTGAGCAGTTTCCTCTGTCAGCAGTTACCCCCTAGTACCTGTATGCCCCAGCTTACCCACACAGGCAAATCCACCGGTTAGCACCTATGTTCTTCTGATATGTAAGGTTAGATACAAGGATCTGCATTATGATGGCAAGGCAAGTGGGAAATCGTTCTTAATGAAGTTTGTGAGGTTGTGTGGTCTGCAGTCAACAGTGGACGGAAGGTGAACAACAAGATCACTTCTGCTTCTCTCTGGAGGGGGTCGTCAGTAACTGTAACACGCTGCTACTGGAGATCTCACACCCAACCCCAGTCTTGGAGAATAGCTGGAAAACTTCGACAAAAGGTCTGGGTCCTCAGCACCAGACATAACTCACCAGGTGAACTTGCAGTCGGCCACCCAGTCAAGTAGTGAGACTTTGAAAGAGTGGGTAGAGCACATACTTTCGCAACTAGTGCAATCCCGACTCTACCTTATTTGTATCGTCAAGCATTGATATGATTGTGTTATGGAGCAGAGGACCGTGTTGCAGAGCTTTATGCTCTGGAGGGGCAGCCCAAAACAGTCTCTGTTGATCGGATGCAGTATTTCCAGCATTTTCGCCGGAGTCGTCCCTCAGGGCCAAAAAGCGCCAAGTTGGAGTAGCATCAAGGGACCCTTCTCCAGACCTGGACTCCAGGAACATTCTCAGAAAGTTGTTGAACAGAATACAACGCACTGAAGCTGCTCGGAGGAACTGTAAATGTTCCCAAGGGCGTTCTCCATCGGCACCTTGTTCCAGATCTGACTTCCCCTGACTTATTTTAAGTGCAGCAAAGATGGGAATTTCCGCATGGAGTGCCCTGGCACCATAAGTTAGGAGGCGCACAAGGAGCTGACAGCAGCTTCTACTAGGAACGACCCCCAGTCCTAGCGGCGCTCGAAAGTCCCAAGGTTGAAATCTATTTCATCGTCTGAAGCCAGTTATATGTCTGATACCTACAAAGAACCCACTAGTCAGGAGAAACCTTCTCGCTGCCAAGAGTCGACTGGCGTGCTCCTTAGAAAGACAGTATTGTCTCCTGGAGACACCGAGGCAGATAGTCACGGAACCCAAGACCAGACACGTGAAACCAAGACGCCGGAGGAAGTATAGGCGTGTGCATTTGTTTAAGGCCCCCAATGACTTTTTACGAAGACAATCTCTATATGAGGATTGAATATTGGATCGTGGCAGGGTGGTAGCAGTCCGGGAGTTGAAGCGGCGCACAAAGATCAAGGAGTGGATCCGGAAACCAGGGAGTGAAGTGGCCTGAGGGGAGATGCCCAAGAGATAGATATTCCAAGGGGATAGGCGATCGGTGCATCACTATGGGCAGTGAACAGCTGCAATTGAGATATGCAGCGACTACTGATTTTTTTCTAATGTCTGAATCCTCGTTAATGCCTGACACAAATATAACTATCGAAAACACCAGAGCTTACGTCTCACATACAATACCAGTCGCAGTAGTCGCATACATTAGCCAGAATAAATGAATTTTAACAAAAGGAAAGGTTTCTTGGAATGTAAACACTCTCTGTTAACTAGATAAAGACTATGTAGACATCTGATAAAGCAAAAGATAACTGATGTGTAAAGATTCAATATTGCATGCCCCTGTTTACACAAAGGAAATTTGTGCACCTGTTAAGATGACGAAAGATTTACAATTAACAAGCTTGATGTGAAGATAAACATGAGAGCAAAGTCAGTGACGGACTGGACGGTGGATGGTCTAGTTTAGACTCGGAGGAGGAGAATTAGTCGATTTTTGGGTATAGATAAACTGTTTTCTGGAATCTATCAATTTTGCAACTGGTGTATATTTATATTGTTAGTGTCTTAGTGCAACTTTCAGGACCGTTTGTGGTGCAAAAAGTGATTTTGGTTAGATAGAACTTTTTTCGTTATCTCGGCAATGAGGACAGTCAAACGAATACACACAGGTGAGAACTCCTCTACAGGCACAAACCTAGGATTTACGATCTCTACCTCTGCATTAACGGTGCGATTAAACCATATGCTCATGTCATCGAATACTAGCCTACACGACTAAGTACAACTAGCGAAAGATGGATCTCCATTTTCAATAACTATATGCCAGGACGCTCAGTAAATAATATGCAGAAGTTTGGAATAAGATGTCTGGACAGACCAGACAAAGCACATATATCGCAGAAGACATAACACATCACACTGGTTGCCGAAGAATTGAAACTCTGAAAATTGGAAAGAATGCGCACTAGCGAAGAGAATTCATATATGCAGTCCAGTAGTTTGTGAATTTAGAATACGAGCACGTACGACATCAAAAGAGAAACGAACAATCGTCGATCTTAACGAATGGAAGATATGCCGCAAGCAACATTATTTGATTCCATCCATCTGGCAGATGAGGAAGAGAATCTCGACACAAAAGTCGCAGCAGCTCACTCAAGCGATCATTTACACAGATTGAGAACTAGCTTTAATTCAGAAAAATCCAAATCCGAGCAACGGGTCCCGCCGGATCTAATCAATAAACCGGAACATCACTCGAGAAAACTAAAAATCTAATAGATCACGCACAGGAGTCTTTCAGCACAAATGAGCTTTGAGGGAAAGAGGACCGCGTTGCCATTCTACATACACATCGACACGCAAAGACCAGTACAAACAAACGAAGAATAGTGAGAACGAGATTACGGGAGGTGTATACACTCAATATAGTGAACAACAACATTGAAACGAAATTGTTGAACAAAGTGGTTGTTTTCCGATGGGACCCGCTCCTTCCGAGGAAAAGTCAACCAACGCCAAGAGCCGCGAAGACTTTATTTATTGCTGGACAGTGGCAGAGAGGAATTACACGAAATAGAAGGTTGTTTCGGGAGATATAGTATCCCCCGCATGAAAGTGGCAACGTCTTCACCCGGAGTTGCGACAAAAGTGGAGTAATTATTCCGCAGATTAGACACATCACCCAAAAAGTCACCTCGAAGCGATACGCACACCCTCGAATTCGGCGAGCCGCACATCACAAAGTGGACTAGCGTGTTATCTAGATCTCAAGGAACCCGTTTCCGTGAACGAAGTACTGCGGATGACGGAGAGTAGGTGCTGGCAGATGTTATCCGACTCTTGAGGAGATCAAAGTGCCGAACCAACGTAACCGCCTATTCGCCACATCAACTCGCTCGCACAGAAATTTGATCACATAGAGCAATCACACGCACGACTCATCGATATCCTTCGACGCGGTTTGTTAACCGGCTTTGCCAATAAACTCTAAAAAGAGCTGACCAACCTGCAGCACACCAAAAATATATTTACAAATTCTAGATGTTCATAATTTTGTGACTTAAGCGTACGAATAATAACACAATATACTTTCTATTTTTTCATAATAGATATACAACAACTAATGATTAGCTCAGATTTGTATTGACTTAGAGACAGAGTGTTTACTTTTTTTCTCACTGTACCTTTCCCAAAAGATCAACTGTTACTTATTTTTGCATTTTTAGGTATCTCTGCATGTATGTACTGAGGCAACTAAAGTATCTATTTTTGAGTTGACGATCTGGTTTTGTTCACGGGTATAAACGATAGTAAAACCCTACCGTGTGAAATATTATTTCCCAGGAAATTTATAGGTTACTGTCGGGAGCAATTTGTTCAAATTATGTTTAGGTACATTAAGGGTACTGTTAGGACCTAGATATTGTTCGTAAGTCCCAAATTGGCTATAATCCACATAACATTGAACACACCAGAGGTTACAACTCACTCATTTTGTATATATTATTCTAAATTGAATTGTCACTTTTGAAAACATGATCCTTTTCTATTTTTTCAGCTGATACGGGGGCCTAACAGATACAATTTAGCTTTCCTTGTTTATGGTGGACCAAGTTGGAAAATAAGTCAATTAAATTATACGGTAAACTGCCAGTGTCTTGGAGATAAAAATCAAGAGAAAGCGATGTTTTTTAAATTACCTTAAATGAAAACATCAATAATTTTAAAATTTACTCAAGACACAACATTTATTATCAAAAAGTGAAGAAGATTAATACATCAAGAATGTGATGTAAGGCCCATCTGTTGTAGTTCATATCAAGTCAAAACTCTCGTGTGTAGCAATCCTGTTTAATGACACAATTGGTGAAAATTAGAAGTAACACCTAAAGATCTGTAAAGATGACTGGAAGATTTTTTGAATAATGAGATGTCGACTATTGAAGGCTTTTAGACTTCCTGCTGGTAAAATATTTATGGTCCAAATACATAACACCCTACAACAACCCAACTTTTTATTCAAACTTTTGCATAAGATTGAAGATTTTCCAATTCCCAACACGACATATATAATTTAATGGGGGTTGACTTTAAGCTATGATATATGAGATAAAAGGAGATTAAATCTCCAATAAAATGTAATAATACCTACGATACACAATGAAGCAGAGATAAGATAATTGTTAATTTTAATAGATTACAGTCAAGAATCTGATGTACAATGCTATTCTCGGAGAGCAACCCAAAATAAAAATGTTATCAACATGAGAAGAAAAAAAAAAGAATATGCAGTGACAATCACGGGCTCTCGACCTACCTGCAGCGCCCTGTGATCGATACTGGGCAGAAATAACATAACGCATGGGAATGGAGTGAATTATATTGCGGGCCCATTCTCCATCCAAGTGGGGGAAAAATGTTCAATATCTGGACCGGATCAGCTTCCCTTAAGGAACGCCATTTTGCTTTTTAATGTAGACCTTCCTGCAGATGCAAGGTAAGTTAAGAACATGACTCCCATGGGGGAAGAAATAGAGACGACTTTGACGGAAGACTGAACCCAAGACGGCTTGAGGTGATGTTAGTCTCAGAAGATATATGGTCCATCACAATTTCCGTATAGCCCTTATGCCCTCCCATTCGATAGGGTTGTTGGCAGATTGTATGTGGAACTAAGGCATTCGTAAGCTTCTAAGATTTCTGCTAGATACCATCGCGGAATCGAGTTGCGAGTTGCAAGCAAGGATATTGTAAATGGTCTACTATTGAGCTTAAGCGCCATGTCCTTGAGAGGAAAGTTTTGTTCCTGACATGTGAGCCCAGGACGATCACCTAATAGTCTTGAACACCACCACCGCAAAATGCTGCTAAATCGCGAGACAACATCACCGCTCTGACTTGAGAGACAGCTCGGGAGATAGTCCGCCGGTAATATGGTGGTACACATGGATTCACCAACGATGTCGACAACCAGGGTCTCCATGGTGCTTTGGACCTACGTGGAGGCGGAATGTGGAGCTTGCGTTTCGCCTGGACCTGTAAGCCTTTCTGGATACGATACAAACTGCCCGACCCTATCTAGGCGGGGCACTTGTGCCCTGTTAATTTTCTTTGGTGAGGCGTCCCGGTCCTGCCAACCTTGTTTTTGGTCCCGAGGAGTGCAACTGGTAGACTGCCCATTTCCCTCACCCATGTTCTCCGAACGGATGATCGCGCCCTCATCAGACTAACTCATACTGAGCGGGAAGATGGGAGTACCCGGACATCCTCCGGGAACAAAAGACAAGGTATGGCAGGACCGGAAGCACACCAAGAAAAGTAACAGGGCACAAAGGCGCCCCTCCAGATAGGGTCGGACCCGCGCACGCACATCTTGGATGTAACACAGAAAGAACAGCCAAGTCCAGGCGAAAACGGCAAGCTCCACACTTCCCGCGCGACGTAGATGTCCAAAGGCACATGGGACCCTGGTTGTCGCAATCTCTAATCACATTCACAATATTAACACGGCGGATATCCTCTCGAGCTGTCTCTCAGCTTCCAGACAAGTGCTTGACTTCCCAATGCAGCATTTTGCGGTGTCAAGACCTAAGTGATCCCTGGGTCCTCACATGTCAGGGAACAAACTGTTCCTCTCATATTACATAATGAGGAGAGAGGGAGAGAGTACAATCTTAAATCATGCAAAATCTCGATATCGCAGCGAGGTATAGCAGAGAGAGATTAGAAAGCAGTTCAGCTGAATTAGGCACCCAATCTGCCACAACAACACCACCTCATATCCGACAGTGGGGAGGGCATAAGGCTACACTACGAGAAATTTGGTTGCATGGACCATAAATATCTTGACTGCCCCCAGCCATGAACACACCTGGGAATTGACAGGCATCGGTCAAGATCGTCTCTGATCTTCTCTCCCCATGGTGTCAGTGTATTATATACTTAGTCCACATCAGAAGCAGTCTACATAAACAGCCAACAATGCAGCTCCACTCTAGCGGAAGTACATATTCACGCGACCATCCAATTATTGAAACATTGACGGAGAAGGGCCGCAATAAAATGTCACTCATTCCCCAAGTCGCCGAGCGTGAGTGTATCTGCACAGTATTCGATCAACAGGCGCTGCGGTCAGGGTCTGAGCCCATCGAATGATGCAAGCTCGCCGTACTCTTGTATTATAATATATAAATTCTCCATATGTTAGAAATTCTTTTATATATGGCGGCTGTGTCTTTGTCTGCGAGAGAGGTACGCATCTATCTCAAGATCTATGCACTATCTATTTAAAATCTTAACAATTCTTCTCTGCGCTTTGGGAGTGTGTGATTATAATTTTTATAATGTCAGTGATCTAGAGTTTATTCATCAATTAGATAAAGGTGTACGAACAAAGCACAGTCTATTAATATTATTGTAGTGCGAATGAAAATCTCAACTCTCTAGACAGGTTTGAATAAAAATGTTGGTGTAGTCTGGTTTTGGACCATATATTTTACAGCAATGGAAAGTCTTAAGCTTCAATTACCGTACCATCTACTATAACAAACCATCCCTTCCACGTCATCTTTGTACAACTTTTTGTATCTTCAATTACACAATTGTTATTATCAAAAGAGAGTCCTCGCAGCAGCTTGGCAACTGAATGACACCACAAATGGCCTTAATATCCCAGTTGTATGTGTGATACCACAACTCAATAACTCTATGTTTGGTAAACTGTGTGTCCGTTGAAAGAAAGTAAAACTTATGATTTTTGCGCTTTGAGGTAATTTAAAAACTCGCTTCTCCTTGTTTTTATCTCCAAGCAACTGGCAGTTTACCGAGGAGTAAATCTTATATCATATTATTCTTCAACTTGAGTCCCACACATAAAAAGAAATAAAATTGTATCTGTTATACACCGTATAGCGAGAAAAGAAACAGGAAAGGTGGTAAAAAGTGACAAATATAAGGACAATTCATAGAAAAATGAGTGAGTTGTAACCCTGTTGTTGAGTTCATAAGTTATTGTGAATATAGCCAAATTTGAGGCTTCACTCACAAATATAATTATCTATGAGGTCAACACCAGTACCCTTAACCTGTACTCCAAATAATTTGAAAGAGATGCCCGAGATAACCCGCAGTGTCCCGGGAAAAATATTCAATACAGATGTATCGTTTTGAACCGGAACCCAAACCCAATCTGCAACTATATAGTAAAGATACTTTAGTATTGATTTCAGAGACTAGATATGCAGAAACTAAAAATGCAAAAAATAAATCGAGTCTCTCTCTCGCGAAATTCTATCTGCTGACAGAGAAAAAGAGCCTTACATACAATCCGCTTACTTTTACGGGAAAAAGAAATCTGAAGCTATAACAATTAGTTCTCCTTGAACATGAGAAATAGAGAAAGTACATATATATATTTCAATGATCGTACAGCTTATAAGCCAGTGCATAACACACACTCACTATATATATATCTCAGCACACTCTCTCACAACGCGGCTCTCAGACGAGACTGGGTCAGTTGGGCAGCTTTTTATAGGGACATTTATTAGGCAGCGTTCAACAGACCGCGTGCGACCCATCACTCGCACCATCCGCACCGCGACGTCTTGGACATATTGATTCTCAAATCTCACTACAATTTTGACAACGCTTTACGATGGTGACTGCTACTATATAGAGATACGCACAACACACAGACACTACGACACATAGAGTCTCGAGAGACGACGCACTCACGCGATCGCAGGTGGTCACGAAGCGTTCACTCTCACACAGCACGCCTAGTACCACGATAGGCTATACTGTTGTGTGTGCGTCGCGAAGTCTCAGGGTCACTCATGACTTTTTTGGTAGCTGTGTAACATAACATCATTACTCACTATAGATCGGCTACAATCGCGTGAATGACGTTGCACAATTCTCATGGATAGGCATGCCCGGAACAACATACTCACTCTCTCTCAATGTTTTCCTCCTCCTAAGCATCCGACAAACAATATTAATATATAGATAGTGTACTTTTTCCTGCGCGAGCTCAATGTCGGAAAATAATTCCAACTCAATTATCGGTTGAAATGTATTTGTTTTGGATTACACGTAGTTGATGTTAACCTCCCGTAATCATCCTCCAATTTGTGGTTGTGTTTGTACTGGTGTTTGCCGGTGGTGAGTCGCCTATGAAATGGAAGCTGGATTCCTCTTCTTTCTCATCAAGTAGCTCTTGGTGAACTAGCCTGAAGATCAAACACGAAGAATTCTGTGTTATTTCTCACTCATATAGATTTATTGTGTTTTCCTGATGGTCCATGGTTTATGATTAGACGGCGAGGACCGTAAATAGACATACAGACAGATGATAAGCTGGTCTTCAACTCGTGTGCATAGATATAGGATAGGCGGATGTTGTGTGTCCGAGAATTCACTCGTTTTCCCACATACTACGACCTCCACGTATTATGGATCAAAATAATTAATATAATAGATGGATTCTACCGTTCTAAGAGACATCTACTAATATCTGATGTGTTTTTCTATCTAAAAATTTCAAAATACATATATCATCATACTAGAACTCCTTGTCGAAGGACACTCACAATTTAAGTTTACAATTTCGGAATCGCGGTTAATCAATGTGTTGTTGAGCTCGATTTATCCTCATAATTCTAATATCAGATCCGAAACTTGCCGTTGCCAAAAATCGTGAATTATGTACCTGAAAGTGATCCGTTGGCATGTACGAAAAGTCCATGTTGTTTCTGTTTAGGATGCCTGATAAAGCGCCACTCAGTGCGCTCACAACTACGGCGACGAGAGCAGATCTAGCACGGGGTTACGCAGACAGTGTCAACATACGCGCCACTATCTCGATGTCAGCTGCTGAGGTGACAACTCTTTCATTCTGTTGTGCGATTATTTTGAAGAATAAGGAAGAGAGAAATCACAATCACAACAATGTCTATCGTAGTTATTCGATGCAAGGTGTTAAGAAAGTTGCCAACTAAGACTACAATCTAACATGATAACATCAATCAACATCACAAGCACCATCCAGTATCGAATTATTAGGGTCCAGAAACCTAGCTTATGTACACCTGTTACCGCAAAAAGTCGACTAATTGTTCCCTTCTTCAAGATATTATACAAACGAGAGACACGTCGCAATGTCACGTTGACTTCCTTCCCATGTCTCACGCCACAGGACACTTGCTTAACTCTGCTCACAACTTTTGTCATTGACATGAGACACAATAGATAGTGTTAAACAGGGCAATGCATATGGGTGAGGTCATCAAAGTTATCTGTTGGCTGTTGGTATCAAGTCTAGGCAATAAGATCTTTATTCTGTGCACAAGCACACTCTAGTGTGTCTAATTTACCAGCAAACCTCTTTTGACACTATTGTAAATTATTAGGAATTCTACATAGCAAGTTCGTGCGAATATGCGACTGAGGCGAAGATGATCTAAGAGACGGTAGCTATTGTATGTTTAGTATTATGGGTGGTCATGGGCATAAGAGATTCGAACATTAGAAAAAAATCCAGTCGGCTGCATATTCATTGAGTGTTTCACCTGGCCCGATGGTGATGCAACGGATCGCTTACTAGCGAATCTACACCAACTCTGGGCAAGTCCTCCCCACGAGCCACTCATCTCTGGTTATCTCGGATCCTCCTTTAAACTTCCGTCCTACCGGATTAGCTACCAACTGCCCGAATCCATATCCATATCCTCTATAGTGTTTCGAAATAGTGGGTGCCTTAAAAGTGGCACACGCTTAATACATCACATCCATACGACGACACTCTTGTTTCAACGTGTCTGGTCTTAAGGGTTCCGTGAACTCTCTGCCTGCGGTTCTTCCAGGAGAAATACTGTCTTGCTAAGGAGAGCCCAGTCGCTCTTGGAGCCGAGACGTTCTCTCGCACTAGTGGGTTCTCTCTGTAGGTATCAGACATATCTGGCTTCAGACGATGACTATAAGATATATATAGAGATTTCGAGCAGAATAGATACTGGGTCGTTCTAGTAGCAGCTGCTGTCAGTTCCTTGTGCGCGTGCTAACTTAATGGTGCAGGGCACTCATGCGGAATATTCCCGATCTATGTGCTGGCACTTAAAATAGTCAGGGGAAGTCAGATCTGGAACAAAGGTACCAGATGGAGAACGCCCTTGGGAACATTTACAGTCCTCGAGCAGCTTCAGTGCAGTTGTTTGCTGTTCAACACTTTCTGAGAATGTTCCGTGGAGTCCAGGTCTGGAGAAGGGTCCTTGATGGTCTATCACTTGGCGCTTTGTTGGCCCTGCGGGACGCTCCGGCGAAAAATGCTGGAATATACGTGCATCCGATCAAAAGAGATGTTTTGGGCTTGCCCCTCCAGAAGCATAAGACTTGCAACACGGCCTCTGCTCCAATAAACACAATATATCAATCTTGCATACAAAAAGGAGAGTCGGGTTGCGCTAGTTGCGAAAGTATGTGCTCTACCCTACTCTTGTCAAAGTCTCACTCTGACTGGTGGCCGACTGCAAGTTCACTGGTGGTTATTCTGGTGCTGAGGACCAACCTTTGTCGCAAGTTTTCCAGCTATTCTCAGAAGACTATGGGTTGGGTGTGAAGATCTCCAGTAGCATGCGTGTTACAGTTACTGACTGCCCCCTCCAGAGAGAAGCAGAAGTGGCTTGTTGTTTCACCTTCCGTCCACATGTTGACTGCAGACCAACGACAAACCCTCACAGAACGTTCATTAAGAACGATTTCCCACTTGCCTTGCCATCATAATTGGCAGATCTTGTAATTACCTTACATATCATGAAGACCATAGGTTGGCCTATACCGGCTGGCATTGCCTGTTAGTGGGTAAGCTGGGCATAACAGGTTATAGGAGGGTACTGTGCTGACAGGGAAACTGGCTCAGGCGCTTGCTGCGCTCCTGGTCCTAAAATCCTATGTCCCCCTCCTATCCTCTGGGGTGAGACTAGCTGGAGCGTAAGTGGATGTCTAGTGGGCTAGTTGCTGGTGATATCTAGGTCCACCACAGCATAGGACAAGAAACTGCTGGTCGTGAATGGTCCTATGCATTTCCTGAGATGGGTGTCGATGAATCAATGCATGGTTCTTTACGCATGGAACCTGCGAGATATCTATGTGCTAAACCTGAGAGGGGTTAGTGTAAGCATAACCGACCTTGGGCAATCACCCCGTATAACGCATAGACAGGGTGATGTCTTAACTATGGGATATACTGAGGTAGGATGAAATAAAAAGAACCACCGCAGGGCATAAGGGGTTTTCGATAAAGTGACAGCCTAACTACATGGGGGGTTGTGGGGGGTATCGCACTAACATCCCCATAGTCTAAGAGAACTTGGGGTCTGACTTGCCAACCTGAGACCTGTGAAACACAAGTGACGAGCTGAATAACCAGCCAATTCATGCCAAGCCGATATACTTGAAGTGACCAATAAATCAAACGATCAAAAACAATATGATGTGCTGCGTGGAGCATGGGGTAAATTGTTTATTTTAAAAGCTAGCAATATAAGCTGTCCGCCCTATGCCAATTGTAGGTTTTTGCAAGATTGGTGAAAAGAGTAGAAGAGTGTTTATCATTTCATAAGTTTATTGAGTGTCAATACTGAACTTAAACGATCATTTTTTTTAGTGTACACCTGTCTATTGTGCTAATATAATTGAGCAAGGTTTTTGACTATTCCAGTTTTTTTTCCTTAGATTTCAAGGTTTTCCAAGATGACCGTATTACATGGAATGTTGTTGTTTTCTCGAATATACAGTGATGTGAAGATATTCCATTGATACTGTATAAATACTGTATTTACTCGTTATTAACTGATAAATACACTTAAATCTCATCAATAGTACTTACTTAGTTAATCATTTTGGTATACGCATCGCATTTTAGTCAAAACTGAGCCGCCAATGCACTCCCTTTTTGGATTATTCAAGTCTATGTGGTCCATTCTGAAAATGGAAACTACGCGCTACAACCAATGATATCCAATATGTGGTTTCATGCTTTTAACCACCTTTTGAGCGATTCTGTTAAAAATCTGCACAAATCGCCTGGAATA
>CAJDSM010154024.1:0-21008 GCA_903981925.1 Ostrea lurida
TAATGATTACATGATGCACATGTTTGATATTTTGTAATAATATTCATATGCAGTCATACTGAATCTTTATTTTAAGAAACTGGTATATGTATGTTAATCAATATCATTGACAAACATTAGTATTACCTATCCATTTATAATTACATCATATTACATTGGAAAGTGTCAACTCTTCAATTCAATCATAATTAAAGTCACGCTGGTGGCAAAACGCAACATACGTTTGACTTGTTTTTTCTTTTATATATTCATAAGGAGGGTTAAGATGCTATTCATTATAGGCCCTTCCGAAAACGTGAGCCATCTCTCTTTGTTTTCTAACATTTAGTATGCATGTGAGAACTTCCTAGTAGTAATACAATCATACCCCATGATATTTGAGTGTCTTGTTTTTGTTGTTATAGAGGGAAAGGAGTGGGGGGGCAGGTAGGTTAATTTACAAGCTTGAGACTTATAGCATATGCCAGCCAGATAGAAACTCATTTTGACAAGCTATCCAGTTTTTGTTCTATCCGTTTTTCCTGTTGGTGCACCATAACGGTGTGTGAGACGGATGGAGAGATAATGTAATGGTATTAAAGATGAATAATTAATTAATTCACGACAAATGATCTGGCTGCGGTGTGTTAAAAAAAAAAACAAACAAAAAAGAGTTTTTTTAGTAGGGTGGTGTTTATTATATATTTTTTTATTCTTAGCTTTATTATTTTGGAAAAAAAAAAAATTAACCAGATTACTGTGATAATAAGTACAAATGGGTGTTATACAATCTAAGAATCTGGAACTGAGTTTTAGAGAAAATGTAATGTTATTTACCTTTGGAAAATATGAAGGTTTGTTTACTCAATAAAGAGGTTTTGATAATTTAAGGGGAGGATAAGAAATTGAGTTGGGGGGGCGGGGGGGGAAACATTATAACTGGGGTGGGTGTGCATCTGACGCGTGGGTAGGGAGTAAGTATGGTGGTGGGTAGGGGGCGAAGCAAGTGAATGAACGTCAGAGTTTTTAGAGATTTTGAGGGTTGAGTAGTATTTTTCAACTAATTTCGTATTTTAGTAACTCACATGAGCGAAAGAAGATGGGTTATTTACATTGGAGCGGCCAGTTGGCACAGGCGGGGAATGAGATATCACACCTTAAATTCGAATCCTTAGAAATACGAAAATTAAGATTCTAGTAAACAATCATATCATAGTGTTGAAATTACAGTTTTTCTTAGCATGTGCAGTTAAAAGGACCAATGAAAATCATATTTAAAATTCGTATGATCGGAACGAAAAAATAAAGTAAAGTTTTGAATTATCATAAGCATTTGATAAGAGCTGGCGTAAGTATCATAAGATACAACTGAAGTAAAATCATTGTAGTGGTGTGTCTCCATGAAGTATCGTAAATATGTCTTTTCGTCAAATAAATACTTTATAGTGAGATTGATGTTAAATGATAATTTTTTTGTATATTATTTGAGTTTAAAAATTTTAGTATACAGGTGATTGAACATAGTTGAAATTAAGTGATGATTCAGAGATAAATAACGGAGAGATGTATCGGATATGTTTATGATGAGTTATATGTATAATGTGGTTGATAATTTAGTATTTTTTTTTAACGCTATTACTATTGTTTATTTTAGGTGGTCATGGCAATTTTTTCTAATATTCATCCATTTATCTCTTAATTTTGTCGTCCATTTTTACTGTCAGTTTTTAACATTATCATGCGGTCGTTCATCTTGAAAGATGTCTGGTGATCAATTTGTTATCTCTAATCTCTTATGGCGGACGCGCCATGGCCCGCGCGAGATCGCGTCCCATGCCTGAAATGCAGGCGCGGTGGGTGACTGCCCGTGACCCTGCCTTTAATGTAATTATTAGTTCTTCAGTCAAATACTAAATCCACTGATATATTTTGGGGAAAATGATTTAATATGTAGGTTAATTGGATAGAATATCTATTTTAAAATGGAGGGGTGTTGGCAGGAAAGATTAAAATTGATTATACTAGAAAAATACATTTTTGGAGGATTGAATATATTGTATGGGGATTGACTATTTTGTGTTAAGTGGGAAGGAGACTCCAGTCTTTGAGTGGTTCCAGCACTTGGGTAGGAAGTTCTATTGTAGCGCAGGAATGGTGTGTCTTCTTGTTACTCATTCGGGTACTAGATAATGAAATTAGATTTTGGATTTAGAATGAAGATACGCCCAGCCCCGCCCATTTTTATATTTTATTATATTTGATAATGATGTGTCTTATCCGAGTTCGAAAGACATATTAAACAGAATGCGAGGGCACATTTGTGTCTTCTTGTTCTTATAAGGTATTAGAGTATACATTGGTAGTGAGCATGCCTTTGGTTTCTCATGGCGGCGGTAGGAGGTGCTCTGTAGGTCATATCCTTTGACTGAGCAGAGAGGAAGATAGAGGAGCCGAAGAGAAGAGTGGGGGTCTTCCCATACCGACGGGGATTTTTCTTGGAATTAAAAGCTTACAGGATAGCTGGCCTGGAATGGCTGGATGATTGTGCGTATTGGGATATACATGGAAGCATATGGGGTAATTTCTATAATTTTAAGTTGATTTTTGGTGTTATTTTTTGTATAGGTGGGTGGTGTTTGGCTATTTCTCTTTTATAGAAAGTAATGTTGGTTGTAATCTTATCTTTAGTTCTTCCCATATCGTTTTTCGGTTATGCTTAATATGTGAATATTTGGAACTGGTAGATCTTTATAAATTTTAGAGGAGTGAATGGCAATTTAAGACAGGGAAGAGAATTTGATTTTTAATTAAGATGGCAGAGTATACTGGTGAATACACAGTTATGTAAGATTTTCATATTTAAGGGTCTTCTTACTTGATCTACGACCATCACTTCTTTTTCTATTTACTCGGTTACTTGGGGCATTTAATCTTTGATTTTTTCGATGGGTATTTGACGATAGATTTTCTGGTAATATTGGCTAAAGTCGGTCATTGAAAATATTAATTTTTAGTCGTTTACGCAGCTCTAACAATCTGTCTTTCGCAGCACTTTTATTTTAAGATGATTCCCAGGGACCACTACTAGAATATAAAATAAGCAAAATAGAAGTCATAGTTTGGCAAAGCGTGGTGCTCGTTTTTTACCTATTCAGATATTTTTGATATGCTACGTATTATAGGCACGCTAAGTTGAAATTGTTTGAGTTAAAATTGTCCGCGTTACAATAATTAAGTGATATAGTTTGATTTGCATTTCAAATAACTTGTTTGTAATATGGCATAGTGGGAGAGTAATGGAAAATTCAATGTTCGGTTGACATGAGGATAATGCCAACGGGTAACCCCATCGTGTTCTCCCCGCGCCTACTTGTTTTGTTGTGTAATAAACAATTCCAGTGGGTTCGCACTCCGTTCTGTGTACTGGAGGTTGGCTCCGGCGTGGACACTATATGAGGCTTGGAAGGAGTTAGGTTCTATCCTACGCCCGGGGGTAGTTGAACTGCTGTCAACTCACTTTAGTCTGGTGGAAAATTCTTCCAGTTTGGCATTTATATGTGCGCGTGTATTGCTCTCCCCAGTAAATTACTCGTAATGTCGTATCCTCCAAGCTTGCACCCTCAAGATATTGCGCTTCCCCCTTCTACCCTCCTACTTCTACTTGCCTGCTTTGTTTATACCACTTTGTTCGCCTGTCCTTGTTCGTCCTCGCTTTGCCGCGGGTCCCCCCGTTTCCTGTTGGATTTGCGTTAGCTCGGGCTTATCACGGCGGATTGTTTGGGAGTTCGTTTGTGGCTAAGATTTCTTAGCCGGCTGTCTGCTTCCGCGACACATCCCTTGGCCACGCGTGCTATTGGCGTATTAATGGCCTTTTCGGGCTTGTTTGTACGAGGTAGGGTCCGTAGTGGTGCGTTAATTGGACTAACAGTAAGGAGGACGATGCGGTATAGGAAAATATTTGTTATCAAGGAACGATATGTTTTATTTTGTAATGTGGATGTTGGGATAACATTCTTACGTGGGCATTGTATGATGAATGGAGATTTAGAGTGTATAAATTTTGCGGGGCTACCCAAAGTCTTTAAAGGCATTTCTAATCTGAAATATTTGCCTCGCTTCTTAGTATTTCAAACGCTTTCGCGCCCCATAAAAACTTATTTGGCGGGGTATTCCTTAGGAATATCGGATTGTCTTGTTGTTTGTTGTATGTGAGATGTGTGGTGAAAATTAATTATTTGATTCTTGTTGTAGTAGGAATAATATGCGTTTGCGCAATGGTGTTCACGCTAGACTTCATGAGCTAGGCCCGTGGTGAGTCGATTCATGATATGAATTTTATGATTGATTTATCTTCTAAAACGTTGAGAAGCAACTTCTGAGCTTGGGGAATGACAGATGTTGTGATCTCCCATATTATATCTATCGTACTCTATGCCATTAGAACTTCCTGTATTTTCGGATACTTGGGAGATTGAATAGCACTAAGTTGCATAAGCTATGTGTGATGTTATTTTCTCCACCTTCCATTGTTGTGTGCAGTCTGTATGTCATGTAAATTTGTTGTTGAGATTAGTGCATTAGTGGGTCTAATTTCTCTCGTTTTTTTCTGGTTTAGGATAAGATTCATTGTAATTAGCGTTGTTAATAATAGAGATTGTATGGTGATATCGCGGTATTTTGTTGGAGTTGTCGTATGCTCACCCTTTCGGGAAAGTGTATACTCCTCAATTCTTTTAATACAGAAAGGAAAACAATTAGCTTGTCAACCATTATTTTTGTTTTTGAGGTACGGATCCCTATGACGTTGGACGTCTGCGTGATGTATTCGGCCTAGGCGGATTCGTGTGACTCTTATTGGATGAGTATGTCTTGCTATGTGCTGCAAATCTCAATCCGTACCATCTATTAGTTGGCGTTTCTTTCGCAGATGGAACTTCTCCTTCTCCTGTCTATTGGGTACTCCCTTCGTCACTTCCTTATTCCTTTGTTTCTTTCGTTCGCATCTTATATATGTTGTATGTTTTGTGTATTCTTGATGATTAACATGGACGCATCTGGATCGTGGATGTTGCGATGTCTGTTTGTGCGCCCTTTGTGTGGTCGCTGATAATGTTGCATAATTTATCTTGTTTTGAATATACGGCTAATTTATCGATGCTGGACCTTGGCTCTATAAATAGTGTCAAGACGTGATGGGTATTTCTTGAGTATCATTAATGACTATAGTTACGTTTGTGGGCTGATGAATGGAACGTACTTCTCGCAGATTCCAGGCGGAGGTCATAAGTTTTAATATTGTGCTCTATAACCTTGGATTCTAGTTGCTACTAACATCAAAAGATTTTTTAATCATGATTTATCCCTGGGACAGTGGATTGAAGTTGATCCCATTCAGGGTCGCGTTTATATGGTTTTTAAATGATTCGTGTCGGCCTGAACTTATTGTTAAACGTTTAATAGTGATACAATGTGAGGATACAGACTATCTGGTTTGGCGGGTGGCTTAGTCTTTCTACTGTTGCAGTTTCTTATAAAACCGGTAATCTTTTTCTCGTCTTGATTTTAAGTCTTTGAAAAAATTTGCAGTCATCGTATTAGAGGTATATGCTTGGGTAAGGCCAAGTTGTTCGCGTATTGATGGATCGACTTGTGTAAACTACTCCTGATGTTATTTCGCCATAGGGGGATTACTATCCGACGATTCCCTTTTGTCATTCTCGTCACCATCGTGAGCGTCTTGGATAAATGCGTTACCACTATGGTTCTGTTCTCCTTTATTTCTCGTAGATCTTTTAAATGCTGCACCCCTATATTTCTATATAGCGTGTTTCTTCTTCACAACACTTTTGGCCTTCGATATTCAACTATCAGTAAAGACCGGAATACTCACAAACATTAATAGAGATCGATGTAATTCTTTTACCCGGCCGTCCCTCCGCATGCGCGCCCCCTCCCGCTTCTCCCTGGCTTCGTCCTCGCTCCCCTGGATCTCTCGCTTTCCCCACGCCTCTGTTCCGTTTCCCATGCTCTCGCCGGCCCCGTCGGCTGCCTGCCCCCGCCTCTTCCGTTCTCTAGCTGGTCCTTGCCTTCTGGCTCTTCCCTCTCGCCCCCTCCCCGGGGGCCCCCTCTCTGTGCTCCTGCCTTCCTTTGATCTGCTGTCCCCCTCCGGCCCGCTGGCCGCGCCTGGGTCTCCCTCTGCCCCCCCTCACATTCTCCCCGCCTCCCTCCTCCTTGCCCTTCCCTCCCCCTCCCCCGCGCCCCCGCGTGGGCCCCTCCCCCCCGTCGCTGCGCGCGTCTTCCCTGTCGTCTCCCTTGTCTTTTTCTCTCACGCGTCTGCCCTGGGCTCTCCTCTTCGCGCTCTCTGATCCCCTCCCTGACTCCCCGCGGCCACTCCTGCCGCCTATCTCCCGGAGCTGCGCGTTTTTGTTGTTCCAGCCGCTCTAATGATAACATGTATAAATTATCTTAAATTATAAACCCAACTTCTTATGATAATTGGTCTACGGACATTCCACGCTATACACTTAAAATATGTTTGATTGCTATAGGCTTGTCCATGTTCGATGTAATAATTTTTTTTTGATTGCCCGCTTTGACATATGCTTATGATTTAAGCTTTTTTCTATTTTTTTTTTCTTAGCAGTGATGGATCGAATAAGAATGAGTATTTATTAATTGATGTTACCTGTTACACAATCTCTTGTTCTTTTTCAGACCATACTAAAAATAATTATCTAGTTTTAATGGAATATTATTTTTAATTAAAGATGTAAATTAATGGATCTCCATTGGATTATTGGAGGACCTATGCAATTTGGGTGAAACTAGTTGAAGTAGATTTGTACTTAGTCTAGTGACTATTGATATGAGAAACGACGGGGAAGGAGATAGTTATACACAACGTCAGATATTATTGCATTTTTGGAAGATTATGGGGGTTTAATTTATGATTGTAGTGTTATGGTAGTGAAATTCTGATTGGAACTTGAGTTAGATTGTATGTTATAATAAGAAGTAATATATATTAATATGATTATTGGGTCATAGATTTTTGGTGGGCTAATGTTGTAGGTGGGTGACAGAGGCATGATTAAAAAAAGTGGAAGTATGTGTATAGCGATTTAATGGATAGGGTGTAGTAGGTTAGATTTTTTAACTAGTCGATGTATTTGAGGAATTTTGATACAAAGATATTTTATAGTTGGAGGAATGTGTTTGTTTAAAAATTGTAGAGAAACGAACTCTAATCATATGGAAACCGGAATAGGGGAAATAGTTTATATGAGACAATGTTTAGGATGATTTTGGTAGTAATTAGTATAATGATGCAATGAATTAATAATAAATGATGGAACTAGTGACAGTGCGAATGTATTCTTCTTCTAAAAGATAGTTGTATGAAAATTAGTGGTAGGGAATGAAGGTGTCAGCTAGCACTAAAAATTTTGCTATAAAATTTAATAGTTGCGAGTTTATTTTGATAGATATTTTTAATTTGGGTTGACGGGTTGTTCCCGGTAATAAAGAAAATGTGAAACTCCCCTATGACGACTTCATAGATAGAATATATCATAGTATAACTATGAGAGTACGAGATAGATATTAAATAAATAGACCGATTGCGTTAATTATAGCATGACGATATAGGTAACTTTGTGTTACGGGTTGAAGGACGGTTTGAAGTCTTGGACCAATATGCTATGGGAAGTGAGCTAGAAGATGGTGATAGATAGGATTTGTGACATTTGCTAATTTGTTGTTGCGTCATGTCTATTTAGTTTGCCTGGTGAATAAGTGTATTAAGATGGAAAGTAAGTAAATCTTTGTGTACTGATTGAGTTGTGAGAATAAGCTGTGATAGATCTGGATGATAGTTATAATAGTATGAATGGCGTGGTTGGACTCGCACATGTTTCAATTTGCGGTAATACTGCACAGGTGGCATGATCTGGTGTTTATTTATATGATTCTCGATTTTTATGCTTCGTTGTATTAACGTAATCTGATGGGTTCGAGTAAATATGGAGTAATGACAGATGATCGATATAAAATGGAGTTAGGTACGAGAAAGATGTATAGTAGGAAAGGAGACTAAAGTAAGATAAGCATCTGATGAGGAGGGGTATTATTTGTTGTCGGAGCAGCATGCGGACAAGTAGTAGGAACTTTAAATGGAGTTGGTGGCTTGGATGTGGTCGTACAATGCCACTGGTAGGGTATCGGACAGAGGCGGATATTAGTAGTTAAATGGGTACTGCACTGCTAGGGGGATAAGTGGACTTGGTATTTTTGATAAAATTATCGAACTGTCTCGGGTTTAGATGTGATGTTGTAGAAAGTTGATTGAGTTGAGTTTAGTGTTTTTATACGCGGAAGTATTACGAAGGGTTGGAATAGTGGTGTGGATTTATAAAGGTTAAAGTTTATTTCGTAGTGAAATTGAGGAACAGCATTTCATAGCTGTCTACAGTAATAGTTTAAGTGGTTAATTATTGTGTGAGATACGTTGTCTGAAATTTTTAGACGCATCGCACATATGGGTATAGGATAAAGGTGATCTTATTTGTAAGAATAGAGTGATTTGGATGTAGCTGGACTAGATAATCTAGCTCATAGCAATTTTGGACGTGATGCTACTGGTCTAATCTTGATATGGTCTTGTGGAGAGACACATCGTAGGGCCGGATATGATCTAATGTAGTTTTTGGGTCGTTAAATTTTGATCCTGTCTACTCCGGATTCCACTGATTATTGGGTGGTTGCAGAATGTTTTTATTTTTATTGTTCGGCACGGAGATCATGCTAATTTCGCTTTTGATGGGTTTTTTTTTGTATAGGCCTTGTGGTTGGGCGATAATAATGTAATAATCAGGTAGGCGTGGTCTTCGCTTTGTGTCGTTTTCTAATTATGTTGATGGTCATACACCGAGCTGATTATGACGACAGTGCGTACTTGCGCCAGGCGCAGATGTGTAATATTTATGTAATGATATGTATGGATGGTTATTACGCATATATAAATTTTATTATGTACCAGACATTAAACAGGGGGATGCTACGTTCAGTGCAAAATATTTATTACGTAGATATTCTTAACGATCGTTTACATCTGGTGAGTACGAGGTTAAGATAATGGATATTTGTTGTGGATGTAAGTTATAAATTAATAGATTTTCTAGCGGACTCCAGCTATCGACTGTCACGTCGCGTGTTTTGTGTTGAGTGTGGGTGACAACGGTGGATGAAGGAACGCTTCATGGGTTTTAATAGGTTATAAGAGTGCGGGGTCTCGTCTGATTGGCATGTTTATCTCTTCTCTTTTCCTCATATGATTAATAAATTCCATCATTTTGTATTAAGGTAATGTACTCTGATAGGAGTGTGATCGTATATAGTACTATCTGTTGTATATCAACTGTAAATACATAGAGGTTTTATCGAATATAAATTCAGGTCCATAGAACCTAGTTCTATTGTTGGGTTTATTGGGAGTTTTTGGGTGTATTTGTGGGGTGAGATGTTGTATTATAAATTGTAAAGATTTACTATGTGATTTATATTCTTATAGGTATAAACTCTTTGACATAGTATCATGGCCATGTGACTGGCTCTGTCATCTTTTTATCGATAATTAGTTCAGTGAAATAATAGATAAGAGTTTGACTGTGACAGGAATGTAAAAAGGTGCTCTAAATTTTAGGAAGCTAAAGTTATATTATGTGGATGTGTGATTGTTAATCGCTTCCTGGTATCTGCTGTATGAGTTGTGGTAAGTATAGTGTCGGAATTTTTGATAGATAAAATATACATGACGCTGTTCACTAACCACATACCGACCTTCAAACTATGTAATATTTTTTATTACATCTAACCCATGTTCTGCTGATGATTCATTAGAAATGAATTTTACAACACATGCATGCTAGTTATGGATGTTAACTCAGCTCCTAGCTATCTTCTCTTAGATCGTGGCTGTTATTGTCTTGCGACAGTGAATTGCGATGGCAGAATCTAAAAGTATTGAGATCCTACTATATGAATTGCGCGCGCCGCCATATTCATGCGCATAAAGCTCTGTCCATGACAACATGGTATGGTTATAATCTGTCGTTCACGCCTATAATTACACACACATGGTCATTACGAGACAGCTAGTGGTGAGATCTACGGATGTTACAATGTTATTATTAAAGATGATAAAAATCATGCTTTGTTTATTGTCATTGCCAAGATGGGGAAATTAAATAATTGCCCTATATATAAATGAGGTTTAAGAAAAGAAGGAGAATTTAATGCGTTGTACCCTAGATCCTACATTCACATTCAACGGATGCTACATTAGAAGTGTAGGGGGAAGTTTGGTGAACTACTGTCTCCGTTAACCCTTAATATCATTGATTAAGGGTACGTATCTCGCAATGACAATAATGTAATATTTTTTGTAATCTAGGGATTGTTGCGGTTTAGCACTCGGAGTTAAGAACCAGCGTAATACAGAGTTAATGAATCCGTTTTACAATTTTCATTCTTTTAGATACTTTCCTAACAATCGCGAAGTTAAAGCCTTACTCTCATACGGACAGAAAATATGCTAGTGGGTGCTTGGATGTGTTATCGGGTATTTTTAAGTTTTAAACAAAATGTGATTGCGACTTCATAATAATATTGTTGTTAAGTAAATGAATAATTAATTTGTGGTCTGATTTTATCATAACAGTATAATGACGATATTGGTATTGTTGGGTAATACTTTGTTCAATGATATTAGCCATAGAGATGTATATTTATCGAGATAGCGTCGGCTTAGTTGATTACCTTCGATTTTTAGAGTTCTGAAAGTTATTTGGAACTGAATTGTTAACTTGAATTTGTGCAAAATAGTTTTCGGTAAATAGCTTCTATTTCCGTCTTGGTTTGTGAGTGCACTATACATGCGTTCTTACCTTCTAAGGTTTAAGTGTCTTTAGAATCTTATATTGCGGCGTGCATTAGGTGTGTGTGAAGATTAAGCATCTGTTATTCGTGCTGATGTCTCTTGCTCCTTCGACTAATTGGGGCAGGCGAAGTTTGATATATGGCTTTAGTCCGTCTTACCGTACTCGATGGTTACTCTAGCATAGACTGGCGTTGCCTGGGTAAAATTCAGTGACAACTTGTACGATAACTAAATGAAGTTGGATAATTTGAAATGAAATCATCTTGATATGAAGGTTTTGCGCTCTGAATTGTTACCAAATTTTTTGGTAAATTGAATGTTTTTAGTTCTCCCGTTAATACTCGTAAAAATCGCATTTCTCTAACTTCTACCACAAATTTCGACTGATGCAGGACCTTTCTGTCTGTCGGTGTATAATTTATATCGTAATAAAATAGTAGATATTACATTACTAGGAGAGTAACGCTACACAATCATTGGGAGTTTAAGTAAATCTACAAGTTATTTCTCTCAGTAAATAGTACATATATCACAGCAATTAAAAGTAGTAAACCATGTGCAATAGTTAAAAGTTATCGGGTCTATTAAAAGTAATTAGGATATAGATATGGGGGCGATATTTTTATGGTTCGAATATTAATTTCAAAGATCTATTGTAATTACCTGAACAGTCTCAGTAGTGATCATATAAGTATGTCAAAGTTATTCTTAAAAAGAGTATTGAATTCGCGAGATGGTTTTTCGCTCATAACGCCCGCGTCATAGTGATTGGTATTCTGCTTGCTCCGGATATTTTCCTCCCCTTCAGCACAAACTTTTTATATTCGTAAGTAATGTGGGCTATTGCCCGTTTGTTTGATGATTAGAGAATTAATCGGCTTTGGTGCGGCCTCGTTTAAACAGACCAATCCGTATTGATTTCTGGGTATTCCGCGTGTTTTTCCTCTCGTATTCAATGTTTGAAAGTAGTTTTTTGAAAAAAATGAGACACGTGTATAAATATAGATACTATAACTGATTTTTGTATGTAGACCTTTGACAAAAGTGTGAATTTTTGAAGGGTCCTTGTAATACATGTAACCTTGGAATTGTAGCCATTGCATGTTTCGTAGACATATCGCGTAAGAGTTTGTCAGACCTTTACAAGTGAACGGGAACCTTGTCGACCGATACCAAAGTTTTTCAATTTAACAGATCCTCGGGCTAGTCGTCCGGGTTACCCCCATACACTTACGGCTCCTACAATAAAGAAGTATTTGTAAATTATTGATACTTTCCTGGAAAAATCTTTAATTTTATATTAACATATTAGCAGTGCTGCGCGACTATATAATCTACTGGTCGAGTAAATATTATATACAGACGAATTTTGATATTATAAGTTGTATAGGGCTTGTAAAGCCGCGTTATTTATTGGATCATTATATGATATAACCACTTTCTTTTGAGGTACCAATGTGCTAAACTATTAGTAAGCAATTGTTCCAATATATTTTACGCGCCCTCTGATTAGGTAGTATTTGACTTAATATGCGCAACTGCTTTTATGTTCTCGTTTGTTTACATTCGGCATACAGTACGATTAAGATGTAAGGAGTGAAAAGAATGGAAGAGTGTCGCGACTCCCTCTAAAAAAATTGGCCTGTCCTCTGTCTTCCTTTCCTTGTTTGTCTATCTTTAAATTATTTAGAGTATTGTCCGGCCAGCACATATCAAGTATGAGGGACAGAGAAAATTGCAGATTATATTCGTTAGCGAACTTTGTTTAGATATTTTGTTTCTCCCCCTCTGCCTTTTCCCAAACTTTGCAATTCTAATGTTCTCCCCTGCGCTGTAGGAAGGGGGATCACACTGTGTACAAGCGTTATCCCAATTGGGCAAGGCGGAATAGCTCGCTTGGCTATTACTATGATCCTCGTGTACCTGTCTGAATCTCTTTCACTCTCCGTTATTGATACATGCCTGCATCCCTTCGCCTGCTGTTTCACCCCGACGTTCCCTTGCATATTTGCTGATGGTAATACTCGAGGGAACATTGCTTGGTCATTTCGCGCCTCACTTGTTATTATGCACCTGTAGGTGCAGAGTGCTTGACCCTAGCCTTTCCGCTGCTCACATGCCGGATCCGAGGGGCGCCAGTCTTGGGCTCAGTCCCCGCGGATCCCCTCTATAGCGGGCACCTCGCTGCACAACATATTGGATGACTGGCTCAAGGAGCCCACCTCCTGAGGGTGTCGCCACCTCCTCATCCTACTATTCTATCGCTGGCCGACCCTTCTAATGGGCGTATCCACTTACTGTGTCTGATAATGTGTCTTCTCTTTTTCAGTCTCCCTTTTGATATGTTATTGTTAAATTAGCGGTCTGTCTGTGGTGAGATTGCCACATTTATTGAATTAGATTAATAAAGTTTTATGTTATTGAGATGAAGGTGTGGTTTTATGATGTTTTTTGTTAGTGTTTGTTGCCTTGTAGTCTGTACGTAGTAGTTAGCCTACGTTGACTCATTCGTTGTTCGTTAGTCGCTGTCAATTGAATTTTATTTAATAAGAGGTCGGGTCATAATTTGAAAATCTTGGGTCACATTATTATATATTGGATTAGGGTATTTGTTAAATGCAAGGAAGTTATAAGGGGGATTAGATTAATAGAAATGAAATTTTCCAGGGCTTTGTGTAATCGGTGCTATACAAACTTTTTTTCTCAACAATGCGAGGGAAGTGTACAACCTATCAATGGAGTCAGTTTGATATAGTGGAGATCTCGCCATATCTGTTGGTGTCGCACTAAATACATGACGCGGGTGGAGTGGGGCAATAGGATAAAGTTTGTAAAATAGATTATATAGTGAAATTTTAGAACTTTCTCACAAGAAAATGGGCAGGAGTGAAATTTATATGTGATCATCTTAAACTGATATGAGAGAGATAAAGTTATGTTAATCATGAACGGGGCGTAGAGGGCGTTCACCTGGGGATCGCAACGCTCTCAAACTATGAGTGTTACTATCGGAATAACTTTTGTAGAATTTTTCTTCCAAGCCAACACTGCGGCGACAGGTATGCACGCTCTGAAATTCCGATTCGTCATAGTCGTTTCTTGCCTTATGGCAGGCGCGATTGTCCAGCTTTGTTCACGAACTGCGCTAGTTGTGCGCTTGGGGTACTATGAGACAAATGGGGATAAATACTTATATCCCTCTCTCGGGAATTAGCCAATTTTAAGAGACATTGTTCTCTTGGTAGTTACAAGATCACTCCTCTGGCGCCCACAGCCCAAAGTGAAATTTTATAATGGAAGTTACATGATATGGGATTATGTTTGTCTCCAATCACCTACGGACCCCTCCGCGCGCGGGCGTGATGGGGAAATAGGGGATAAATTTTACATTAATATTATTAGGCACACATCCCTTTAAAATTGTTACTTAAGAATGGCTGAAGTGAAATTTATAATGGAAGATTAATGATTGAGGAGATAATGTTTGCGTTGATATTGATTTTAAGGGGTAAGATGGCGATGCAATTGGTGCGATAAGCTTGAACTCTATTGATTATAATAGTAAACCATTTTTACCACATTGCCTCAGAAGCGATATGTACTGCGGCCTGAGAAAAGATTCTCTATGTTGGATTAAAGTCTTGTTAATAATATGCAAAGTGGAGCGCGCGGTTAATCGCTGGACTTCATCTGAAGAACCAAAGGAGGTGCGCAGGCCATGAAGGGACGAGAGTATACATTGACTCCCTCTTTAGAGGTATGGGGGTTCGTTGACCTCCTTGGCCATTAATTTTTATCTCTATCCTGTGGAGCACGCCCCGCTTGGTATGGGCTTTTATAAGATTTTAGAAGCACTTTTTAATCATGCCCACTGGCCGCTGACACTCATGTCACGTACGCGTGGTCATCCCGACTTAGTTTGGCAGCGGCCAGAATGTATTTGGCGGTTACTCGATGTGGAATATGAGCTGAGTTGCCTCTAGTATAGTCGTCTATGATAACATTTTTCAGTTCTCTTGGGGTTTGCTTGTCCTGCTTTCTCGTAGAGAAAGATCTTTTAATAGACTTTTTCAACGTATATATATGCTAAAATTTTGATGGTTATTGTGGCGATGTAGGCTAGGCTTTTCCTCTCTAAAAATAGATGCTTTTGCCCATGAGCGCTGATTGGGTGCGTTTTATTTAATTTAGTTCTACTGGTATAGTGGAGTTTGCTGAAAGTTTTTTTCTCAAACATAGCGACTGTTTTTTCATCTCACTATCCCCCTTGCGACTCTTTATTTGTTTGGTTATCCTTTAGTCTCCCTCAGTGCTGTCCCTGTTCGCGCGTCCGCTTGCCGCCCCTAAGTGGGGATTTGAAATGATTGAACTCTAATCTTTATTCGCGAGGGATTCAGTATAAATTCTTAACGTTTTCTTTCCGCAGAACGGCCGAGTTTTGAGAGAAGTTTTTAAGATTTTTTATTAATAAATGTAATTGTAAAATTGGGGAGTAAGGGGGATATGATTGAAAAATTGAATTAATATAGGGATTCATATTAAATTTAAGTTATGGAGTGGTTTTGAGAAGAAGATGATTTTTAAGATTTTTTATATGAATATGTAAAGTTGATATGGCTTCTGCGTCCGTTGTACTGCCTTCGAGTTGTATCGTTCCTTGGGGGATGATTTGAAAAATTTCGTTAGCTATTTTATCCTCGATTAGGAAGTCTTCTTATACAGTTTCTTAGCTTTTGCACTGGCATCTGGTTTTTGAGAAGATTCTTATACACATGTCGCCCATCTCCCCCACATGACTCAATTTTAGTTGCAGATTTCTAGTGCACCTCCCCGCCGTCTCGCGATGGGGATTGTGTGGATTTCCTGCCCTTCTGACACCCACATTTTGAGGCCGCGACTGCACCCTGGATGATGTGTAAACGATCGCTTTGTCCTCTGACTAGTACTCGCTCCGGATCCTTTCGCCGTCCCTGCGGGTTGCTCTGCGAGCACACGTCATAGCTCTGATCATACGACTGTAAATAGACGTTACCACGGACACCAGAAGGGAATGGGGAGGCGAGGCGACGTGTGCGACGCCCCCTGAGAGCGGTAATTGTGGCCGTCGGCGCTGCACAAGGGTAAGTCCCATAAGGTAAACTCTCTGCACCCGGGCTAATGTGGTCGCCAGTTATACTCTGATATAAGAGTATGTACTCCCGCCTTTCCCCGCCGCCTCGCGCGATCCGTGATTGACCTAAATTTATGTAATATGTAAGTGAAATATAAAATTTATTGATACTCTTAATATGTCCGAACCAGCCCACCTCCTTTGGCTTCGCGTTGTAGTGAGATCCATGATTTGATTGCACGATGTGATAGTCCCTCGATCCATATTATCATATTGCTGCTCATTGGTGTGAGATGTGCGCTGCGACTGACACGTCTTGGCCCCCTCTCTACTTATTGTCCCTGGATGGGTGCACAGGTCGATATTTATCAAACGGTTCTCTTAAATCGTGATATGTCGCGCAGCTCATAATACCGCCAGCTGATGCTCTCCTCTGGACGCATATTATAGTTGACCATGATTAATATCGCTCCTTTCCAGATATCACTTGTGATTGGTGCTAGAAGTGATGGTTCTGACAAATCGTAAGTCGCACTATTCATCATTCTTCCTTGGATGTAATTGATATCTTTCCGCAAAGATGTAGTGCTCTGTCTGCCACATTTGGCCCTCTTCTTGTAAAGTATAAAGTTCTGCAAATTTTGAATGGCCGGCTGGCGGGTGTGCGGAGCTCGGGTGCTCCTCCCATAACTAATACTTGATTCATGCTCATTATAAAGTGATGTGAAGTTTTGGGTTTATGTTAGGCCTTTCTGTTTATTATAAAATTATTCCAAATTTGTGGTACTGATAGATTAGATAGAGAAGCCTCATGTATGTTTGTTCTCCTTGTTAATATTCCGCTGGCTCCCCCCCCCTTCCCTTGCCCGGCTTCGGTCAACGCTCTTTGGGGTGCAGGTTAATTAGAGCGGATTCATTTTGCGTCTCGTTTGCGCTCTGCAACATCTAAAGAGAAATATTTTTTTGCTCCCTAATATATCTCTAGTAGAGATTAGATTTAACTGGCGCAATTATTACTAGTTTAGGAATTTTGAGGAAGTTATTGGACCCTGTATGCAGGGGTTTCGCTCTGGTAAAGTGTTCTACGGGAAAGGTTAGAGTGTACTATATCGTAGGCGCGGTATGGGTCCGGACTATATTTCTAGAGATACTTTTTCATAATTCTTAATATCAATCGTGCTCTGTGGGAATTATAGCAGAATGTGTAACTGTTGTTATATTTTATATTAGTAATAGCTGTTAACGGACTGATTGCGTCTACTGGAGTGGGGAGTCTGCAGGGAGAGGACCATTTTAATCTGAAACAAGGTTGTTTATCCGTTACATGCGTCGTGTTTTTTTTGTAAGTGTCCCTACTCGAACGTCTCTCCGAGTGCCCCTCGGGTTCGGTGCATTGTCTTCTCTTTCGCGTAATCGTGTTAGGTGATTTAATATGGAGTTATAAATGTAAATCTGAAAAATTCTGGCAAGTTAAAAGCAGTATGACAATCACCGAGCACGTAATAGAGGTTTTGCCATTTGGATTTTGATAAGTTTGTATTGTTCCGCGATAACAATTCTGAAGTTTAGTGAAAAGGTTGCGAAGAGCAATGCGATAAACTTGATGGTCGTAGATGTGTAGGGAAAAATAAAACAGAGAGACTATCGTAACTTATGTAATATAAGGAAACAAATTGGTCACACATCAATGTGGGTATGTACTCTGCCTCTTGTTGATTGCACTGAGATCATCCGCCGATAAGTATTTTTTGGCAGCGGCACGTTGCCTCCCTAGCGTGATGGCCACATGTCCGGGGATTATAGGGCAGAAGATCTTTTTCGAGATTGTAGTCGCTATGTTCGGAGCTTGACAGTTGGCTGGTGAATCGCTCCTGGTATCGTGGTGGGCGATGCCTACACCGATGCCTGGTGTGTGTCCCGTAGCCCCTTTGACGCGAGTCATCTCTGGCAGAACTGCGCTTAAGCTAATTTTGGAAGTTGCTGTTCGAAGACTTGCTATCCCCGTCTTGGTATTAATCTGAGATGTATGACACCAGTACACTGCTGTTCACTGCGTGAAATTTTTGATTCGAATGGTCGCATAACTCTGTGGTGCTGCGAGTTCTGAATGGCTCGGATATGCCTGGATAATGGTTACTTGTGCTCTTAGTGGATTCGGGTCGTTGCCGCTTGTGGTTCAACGTTGAACATTGGCCGGATTTTTGTCTTGTCCACGGTTTTAAGTGCTGGTAAAGGAAATGGAATTCTGTCCCCGTTCTGTCATGTGTGCACCTCTGATACCTACATAAATCGTGCCTCTGGTGTAAATTTGCTTATTGCGATCATGAGCTTGAAAATATTTAATTTAAATAAAAAGATGAATTCTACAAAAAAATTGGTCTATGTTGTATATGAACCTTTAATTACAATGTCTGCTTCTGTTGATGATAGTTTCGGGGTTCTTTAAGGTTTGGGTGAGTATGTTGTTTCTATAGATATGTTGGGCATAAAACCCTGTACTTTAAAAGGGAACACCCTGTAATAATAATAGCGTGATTTTCACTTTGGTCATTATAGTTTACTCTCCGTCCACCTTCGCCCGCCGCTCCACCCTAATTGTTGCGGATGGTAAAATTTAAAAGGGACTGTCAAATAATAATTGTCAATTTTAAAAAATAATAATTATGAGATTGTCGAAATAGGTTTAAATAAATGGATATTTAACTAAAGATTTTGGTTTTTAGCAAATATTCTGAATAATCATGGTGGTTGGATAGATAAATTCTGCAAGGGTTCTTCTATAAATGTAAAGTAAAGTTTTTCCTGAAGAACTACATTTATAGTAAAATCGACCGTAGTAATTAATCTGAACTGAATATGTTTAACCGTATACCATGTATTCATGATGTCGCCTTAGATAACTCATTTCTTCTATTAGTGATGCGTGTATTTATGGAATGGAAATCAGGCACCAATTCTATTGATTTAATTTAGTGTTACAAATAATTATGATTATACGCATAATAATAAATTTTGATTGAAATTTGAAAAACGTAAAGACGAGAGCACGCAAATTGACAGTACCTCTTTTCTTTTTATATTTGCGTCTTTGTAACCTCTTCAATCTCTTTTGTTGTAAAGTATGTTAAGACGTGACCACGAATAAGTTCTCTCGAACCCTGATAACTTTTTTTATGCTATGAGTAAGGACATATTTCGATTGTATTTGTTTCATATTGATATTCCGTGTCCGTCTGAGTTCGCGCTTAATCCACGCCTGCTAGCGGGTGATCGACTCCCATGCACTTTGGACTGCACCAGTATGCTTAAGAAGACGTCGCCCAGCGCCCACCGCTTGGCAGTTGACTTTTTTCGCGCGGGCTCTCTGTGGGTAGTATGCCGACTAGTCATGGGTATGGCGAACCTTAAGTTTTCTCTGGTTTTTCGATGCTTTTTGGTTTGAGGTATTAATTTTAATTACTCTGTTAACTGAAATTGAAAAGACATTTATTGTTCTGTTATTGTATTCTGGTCGCTAATCTACATAAGCTTGTAGGAGCTCTGCTTATGCATTGGGCTATTCATATTGATAATATTCGGCGATGTTCAACTAGTGCGATATTAGTGAGCGGACAAGTATCTATTTTCCTGAGATTTTATAGTTGATCTTCGTAGTTTGTAACCCTTGGATTGGTCGTATAGTCTTCTCTTCTGTTAAACACTTCAGTTAAGCGTCACAGAGGTTTTGATTCTGCTTACTCAAATTGTAGACTATATATTAATGATGATTATTGCGCCCTCGAACAATTACGCTTAGCCTACATGTGATGTTATTGTGATTTACAGAAGATGTTATTGACACAGAATTTGACACCGTGGCTGGTTCAAGTAGTTTGAGGATATAAATGTGTATACAGAGGATTACTAGTCGCTAATTGCTGCACCGTTAAACTATGTGTCAATATTAACCGTCCTAGACCCATATGTTAATTGACTCAAAATGGGCATTGCCCTTTTCCTGTCTACTAAAATTGGGGAATCGTTGTGTATATGTGGCATTATCGTCCAGTTGACGCGCGCGATCATCTATGTTACGGTTAAATATGTTCATTTATGAACTGCCTGCCCGCCACCCCCCTTGGCTTCGGGTCCCCCCCCTTTTTTCTCGGTGGCCCAGGAGTCTCTTGCGCATGCTCCGTGCGCTGTTTTTCCCCCTGGCTCGCCTGCACTTCCTCGCTGGTTGTCCGCCGTCTGTCCAAACTTTGGCGCTTCGAGTGGCCTTGCGCGTACTTTCCTCTTAGCGGTCGGGTTTCGCTCTCCCCCCTTTCACCGGCCCATCCCTTCACCCTCTGGCTGTGTACGAGGGCCTGCTGCCTTGTAGCTTTGGCCGGGCTCGCCATCCGCGCCCGGCGCCTTTCCCCGTTGCCCTCTGGTTTTCCTCGCCTTCTCCGTATTCTTCCCCGCCGGTGGCTCCTCCGCCTTGTGTCTCTTGGTGTTTGCGGTCGCCGCCTTATTGCCTCCGTCCTGCCTTGCACGTTGGATCATGGTTTCGGCCCCGCTCCCGTGTTTCTGCCCCTTTCCGCATACCCCGTTTGTCTGTCAGCGCTTGCTATCCATCCGCCTGCGCGCCGCGGATGCCTCCGCCGCTGGGGTCGTCCTCTGTTCGGCCGCTTAACTAGCCCACCTGGCGTTGTTTTGTCCGCGTCCATGTCCACTGCCGGTCCCCCGGCAGATAGGTGTCGGCAGGTCTGCTTCTCTCCCGATATGGGCAATCCGCATGAGATTTAAATGTTAAATGCATGGGGGTACGATAATAATTACTGAGTACAGGAGTGTTACAGAAATTATTTCCAACCCCCGCTACCGCATTACTATTCTATAAGCACGGTTTTGTCACTTTGGGCAGACGCGGCCAAATTTAGCTCAAAAACGTGTTCATATCTATTAACGGCAGAATACGTCAACTAAACAGTTTTAACTGAACGCAATTCATTTAACTTGATG
>CAJDSM010154038.1:0-12872 GCA_903981925.1 Ostrea lurida
TTCAAAGATTACTTTTTACCTCTGCTAGTCCATCGATTTTCAAACTACATGAATCTGAACATGGTCCGGATGTTAGGATACTGTTTCCGGGTCCTGACACGGTCGCAGCTGAGAAATCAACCCCTGATCCCATCAGTAGAATGGTGGTGTCCCGACCCAATGTTTCGTCAACAGTTATCCTTGTAGTGTAGTTCTGTCCCTTTGTCACATTCACCGACTTACTTTCTATCTATACAATATAAACAATACATGATTTAATATTTGAGGAAAGCGTCGTTTGATACCTGTTCGATGCAATTCACTAAGGGTGAGAGAAGTGGAAGTGTTATGGCAGACGATAAACCAGAGCTGGTATTGCCGGCTTGTTTTTGCAATTAAAATCCTGGGTGGCTGAAGTCAACAATAGCGTATCACAGGTGGGGTCTATGTGTCTGGGTGAATTTTTTTAATCGTGGAACGTTTTTCACGTGTACATAAATCTTCAGCTTCTCACTCTCTCAAAAATTATGAATCTTTGTAATGAAAAATATCATGTTTCTTCAGTTTTAAACACTTTTGATTATTCTTCAGTTGCAGTGGGATGTGGTGATGATAGTGAGGTTTACCCGTCTCCTGTACTCCTCGAGGAGCAATGTTCTTTGCTTCCCTCGGCCACGAAAAATATTGATAGCTGGTGAAGGAAGAACTTCAGTGCCACTATTGTAACAACAACGAATCTTACCAAGAAGCTGGTGCGCTAAATCAAGATGGATTCTGACAAAAAAAAAAAGGACTTCTTAAAAGAACCAGTAAATTGAAATTGGGGCCTCAGAACATTTAATCTCCAATCGACAACATCAAAACGTTATACTATTTTTGTGATTACAAGACAGTCATCCTTCCTACTCAAAACAAAAATTGCAAAAGGAAATTTGAGTAAAAGTCATCCAAACAAACTAATTTGTTAAGACTCTCACTCTGATTCTAACACGGCATTAAGTACTGTAAAAGGCAAAAGTCTTACGAAAACAGTGATCCATATCTCGTATAAGAAATACAAAAACATTCAAGAGTTGTGACAAACCCGGACCCCTGGACACACACCAAAAGGTGGGATTCTGTGCCTACGAGGAATAGCATCCCCTGTCACCCGATCACACCCCGCCGTGAGTCCTCATTGTCTTGATCAGGTAAATGGAGCGTAATCCCGTATTCAACATCAGTGTATTGAACGGTCTTACAGATCAGCTATGAAACACGACCCAGGTTCAGCATAAACCAATGCAAGTCCTATATACTGGAAAATAAAAAAATCGTTAGAGAACTGTAAAAAGCGAGCCAAAAATAAAACACTGGAGTACAACGAGAAATTGCTAGCACACGCCATTATTGTACTAAGAAATATGAGTTTTGAAATGGAGCATTGGAAGATCTGAGTTTGTAATACATGTTTCCTAGTAATCACTTCCGATCCGGGTGAAGAAAACATTTTACACAAACTTCAATGAGGTTCTGTCTATCATCTAACGATTTGTCAAGAGTTAGTCTGTTATCGAGAGTTCGCTTGTGTTCAACAAAAGGAAAATACCCTGATCCATCATGGCTCCGCAAAGAACATTAAACCTTGATTCACTATATGGCATATTTAGAAACTAAGAAGTGAGATGACTTACCACCAAAGTAAAGGTGAGGACTGCCAAATTGGAAGATATTGGCTACATAAGCTAGGGAAAGTTCGTACCGATGGAGAGGGATTAATTATGCATGCTATCCAAAATTACGTTCAACGCCGATTCGTGTCAATGCACAAACATTTGAGGTTAGCATAGTTTGTTCGTTAAATAGAACAGCATCGAATAGTAATACAACCTAATCGGATTCCACCAGATGTAAAGGATGCTGTTTGTAGTGTCTTTAACCATAAGAGGGTCTATATACCCTTTATGGTTCGGGGCATCGTAGCAAAGACTCCTTTTTAATTTTATATCAGGTAAAGATTTTAAGATCTAGATCTGATAACAAAAGCCATATTCTGTGCATAAGATATAAATTGTTTAAACAGGTACATCAGTAAGATATATTATATTACATACTTAAATTGATTTATCATTGGAATGTGATCTGCAACTTGTAAATTTTTTTGTCAATATGTCATAAGATGTGTTTTCCAGTAATTCGACTTTCTATAACAAATGTTCTTGACCACAATAATAACAAAAAGCACACGGCAAAACCGCGGCCACAGACCGCTACCCGAATAATCCTGGCTATAAAGACTTTAGCAGACTAAGGGGGTATGTTCATTAGATCTCTATAGAAAATATTAAAATGCTATGTCAAAACGACCTAATAGCTAATTACTCTGATCTACATTTTATCTAACATGTTTGCATTAAACTCTATTACATAGGACTGTAGGTAAGAACCGTAACTAGAATATGACCATCGACTAAAAGTTCCAGAGCTATGCTTGACCACCCGGACCTGCACGTAACGGTCCCCATCGACGCCGCCTGCTGAGACTGGGACCACCTCCGCTGGAGCTTTGGTTCCAGATCCGTAGTAGCTGCCACCCCCACCACCCGGAGATATATTGCAATGGGTTTCCATTATGCAATAACTTGGGTCTCAATGTATTGTTTGGCATTGCACACAAATGGTCACGGTGCAAGAAGTATAGCCCATCGTAGGGTGCTAGGAAATGCCCACTTCTTAAACTGTAGCGTTGGTCTATGTTGGTTGTTTCTCTTTCAAAATACCAAGATTTTGCTACTGGAAACTCCAATGTCCCATTCTATCGAAGCGGCCCGAAGAGAGAATGCCCATTACTTGGCCAGGTAATCGAAGATTCGCCTGGAAGTGAATACAGGAAATGAAACGACTCTCTAGATATGTACTATATTGTTGGATTTAAATGTAGGCGATCCATAACAGAAAATGTTAGACAAAAATTCTTATTCTTACTTATTCGCAGTCGTGTTCCCCGTGCTTGGGGTAATCTAATCCGACATAGCTCATAAAATGTTTGAATTTATGGTATTTTCATTTCCTACTGACATAAATTATTCCCTTTTTAGCCCACATGTTCTTAAGCTTTGTTCTTTTTTCATGTTTTGTCCACTTGTCCTGGCGAAGGAGTTCCATTTTCACACCATAAGAAGAGTAACTTTGGTACGCAAAGTCCTTGAACTTCGGTCTTGAAAAGGTGTCTGTGGCTTTGTTTCCAGACTCGAAATCTTTGCAAAGTGTTTCCAGATTCTCCTACTGCAAGGTCCACTGGAATCATATGGCTGGAGCAGGTACACACATTCCAAAGAAGAATAGTAAAATAAAATTAGAGAGAATCCATTGCCCAGAAAGACGCAGCAAAAGATAGCCTTATCATATGTCTGGAACGTCTCACAATTGTTCTATTAAATGGATATAAAATAATCTGTCTGTGCATCAAAGCAATTCGTCTACTGCATGTAAGGAAGTCCTTATCTTAGTAATCATATCAAAGAATTGTACGTTATAGTAGTTTTTATAGCCTTTGAATTTCCAAACTGATATCAGTTTGAATTGATGTTGATACCTGGGTCTCGAGCTGAATAATTGAATTGAATATCCGTGTGGGTTGATATTGGTAGAGTCTCAAGATTGAATACAATGTATTGGGCGTCTCGGAGATATTTTCTAGTCGCATGAGCCCGATATTGGGTGTCTTGAGTTGATATTTGTAGTCTACGGTTGAAGTATTTGGAATTTCAGTTGAATCATGAATTGTTGTGTTTGATATTACAGTCTTGAATTAGGTAACTGGGAATCTTTGGTTTGATACTGGGGTTCTGCCGCGCGTTGACTACGGCAAATAATTGTATTATACATATGATTTTTATTTTTTTTACCCGGTTGTTATAATACTCTATCCTTTGAGATTTAAATTTATATTATGCTTATCTTAAAATGTTAGGGCCTGACAAATGTAGTGCCAAAGATTGGGCCAAATACAACGTCGAAGGACCAAATACTATGCCTGAGGGAGATAATCCTTAATTTGAAAATAAATATCTAATTTTAAACAACTGCCAATTAAATATATTAGTGCCGTTATTTTCAAGCAAATTTTAGAAAAATAATTTACAGCATACATAGTAATCTGGATGGTCACTATCAAAAGCGTTTAGCAATCAACACATGAAGATATCGGGGCACCAAAACGTTATTGATTGGTCGTAAATGCCGTTCAATCCTGGGACATCAAATTGTATCGTATAAGATTTAATATCTTATGATCCCAGGGTCGAGGCCTCTGCTGGTGGATCTGCTTAGGTCCCCGAAGGGTCCTCTAACACGCCCAGTAGTATGTACTAGCTAGTATAACTAGCTTGAAAATACGGATATATATTAATTGTAGTGGTAAAATTACAAATTTACATCAAAATTAAGGATTATCTACCCTGAATAGCTCTGCGTCCTAACTGACCGTTTATTTGGCTTTCCAATCATTCTTTGTCGGGAATTTACACTTAATTTCGGTAAGAGCATTATCTGAGAGACTAACTTGACTCGAAATGCGCTCTGGTAGCAAATCAAATATTTGTAACCAGTATGTGATTATTTAACGACCCTGGGTCGAGACACTCTGCTGGTTGGACTGTTAGTCCCCGAGGTCTCTAACAGCTCAACAGTTTGCTATGTTAAGTACTAGTATGTTTAACTTAGCTTTGAAAATACGTGATATATATTTAATTGCAGTTGTAAATTGGATACTTTTTTTCAAAATTAAGGTTTTATCTTCCCTCATGGCATAGTTTTTTTGGTCCTGTCGACGTATTTGCTCAATCTTTGACTGACATTGTTCAGTTCCTTAAAAATTTTATATTGTATTTTTCGGATTTCATTATTTTTTCGGGTAAGAGGTATGACAACTGAAAAGAGACATAATTTTCGGAAATAAGCACATACTGGATACTAGATCAAAAATTGGATACCAGATTGTTAAAAGATCCTTCAATAGTATACCGGATTGCAAATTAGAATATCTCGAAAAAGAACTCCATCACCTTAAATAATGTATAACTCTGTCGTTGCTAAGAAAGTTCCCAAATTGATAGTAGTTTCTCACCTCATCATCCACAGACTCTTTTATTTTTTTTTATAGAAGCTTACAAAAACATAGGAGCAAACTATCCCATTGGTAGTTATGTTTTAGAAATTGGTACATGGTACATGTATAGAAGTGGTCATAAAACTCACATGATAGATTCTGGAAAAACATCGTTCAGTAAAAAACTGTTTAGTAAGTTTGAAAGACTCCCACTTTTCTCAAATCAACAAGATCCAAACTTAAGACCAAAGAAATAGCGAACAGTGATCAATCTCGTCAAGTCCCAAAGAATAACCAAACTACTGAGTTGGCTGGGACAATCACATAGCGCAGCGGTGGGATCCTCATGGGGTAGCCACATCCAGAGGTAGGGGTGATCAAGGTGCGGTGAGAGCCTAGGCAGAGGTAAAGCATCCACTCGGCCATTTAGACAATTTTGTGACCATATCATGCACACCAACCATATTTTCAATATCGCTCTAATCCAACAGACGAGCTTTCCTTTGTCATCGGCATAGAATTAAAGGATACTGACATATTACCGTTTAGGATAATTAACTAATACTGGGCACAAGTACTGTCTATCTTCAACACTAAATTAGGGAACAGGAAAATATTCCATCATCTATGTGATAGCAATAATGAAAAATCAACTTTGTTCATACGCACGACCGCATACTTATTCATGAGGAGCACTGAATTTTGTCGAAACAGCAATGATGCTGGGCATGTTCCGCACATTTCAATAATACGTCACTTGGACGAATATCTTGATTTAGATAATCCTTTTACGGTTGAGTCCAAGGATCACAGTTAGCCTGTCTCTCACGTAGGTCTGTATGTTTTCTTCGGATGGGGCTTCCACACATTGGCCTACAAATTGGTAAGACTCATTTTCAGTGACGCGATTAATGGTAACTGACACACTGGAGCTGCGTTTTATCGGAATATCATTTAATTTTCCATATTGACAGTGGTACGCAGAAATTTATCCAAACGTTTCTACAGAAGTAAATGGAGAATGAAAAAAACCCTATAGAGTGGCCTTTTGATTCGACATTGATACATTCGACGACACTTTCAGACAGTTATTCTCAAAATGAGAATAATGCTATGATCACAATTTCTCTTGTCCGAGGTCACCAGATATAAAATGAAGTTGAAATTTTTTTAATTCTTGATATCATAAAACACAGACAAAATCTACTGGTGGCATCCAACTGGGACATTTCCGGCTGGGGTCTATTGACACAATGGCGACCACGAGATAAACCATAGAAGACACCCACCAGACGATCATCAATTCTATTTGTATTTTGATATTTTATTGACATTGACATGAAGGGCAAACTCTTTACTCAACTTATGACAAGTAGGAACGATTTCATCGTCCAACCTTCCTATATTCTATGAAGGGAAAATCTAATTATCAATCTGCATATATTTATCAATGACTTTTCACTTATTTAATATCAGACAACAGCTCCGATCTGTGCGTATGGTCAGTAATTTGAATCAAAAGGCAGGCTACTTACAAACAAAGTTGTGATTTGCCATGGTGTTTAATAGTCAGCTTGACCAAGTAAGTCACTTTCCGCAAAATTCCCCTAATGCGTCGTTGGTACTAACGATCTGAGGTTTTAAACCATACAATAATAAATGAGACGAATGTAGGAAGTATTTAAACAGTAATCATTGTCCACCAAAATATAAAACCACACATAAAAATCGAGCTGTAATGGGCAACAAGGACTTCCGACAAAGAGCGAAAGAACAGGAATCAGGTGCCATGGAGGAGTAAGCAGTCCTCTGCTGAACCGGTCACACCCGCCGTAGCCCGTAGTCCGAAACAAAGTAAACGTGGGTTACCCGTCGGTCAAATCTAGTACGTTTAATGTCGGAAAAAATCTTCATGAGGGAACTTTATTAAGTGCCCTAATAACTGTCAAGTGGCGGGTAACCCGTGCGTCAGAAATCTAGTAAGGAGGAGCCTGAGGGGACATACGCAAAAGAAGACGATGGTCTATTAAACAAACGAGAGCTATTTCGGAAACATAATCAGTTACATATGACTTTAGTTGATTAATTTGTAATCGCAACAGGTCATATTTAGAATTGACCGAAATGGTGACTTTAAAACGTGAGAAAACATCGTTAAAACTTCTGCATAATAGCACATCATCCTGTTTTCACCCATGAACCCAGCGATTTTAACAAAGGACCTGAAAAAATGCTATTGGAAAGCACTAAGCTCTGGTGCATGCTAAAGATCACACCTTGAAAAATGGACTTTGCAATCTAAAGTTCGTCCTACCTCATCTTATCATGTGAAAATGGAGAAACATGGAGGAATCTTTGAAAAAAAAACCAAAGTACAAAGCTAAATATAATATAGCTGAACTGCAAATACACTGAACATATTCCCGAAACCTCTGACAGTTTTCTGGTAGAATAAGTGACGTGGGCCGACGTGACGATCATCTGAGTGGAGAATTTTCTAGCTGTTTTAGTTCAACAGACACCTAAGTACCAACACAATAAACGTAGTTATCTTGCCTAAAACTGAAAGATTCACTTCTCTTCTTGTAGTCCAAGTACATGTATCAGCACCACAGTTTTACCACGTAACTAAGGTACTTGTCTAATCTGGGATTTTCTGGCTTCCAGTGAATAGAACATTTAGAGGGGCGTTCAAAATAGCAAAAACATAATATTGGTGTTTTAAGATAATGTACCAACATGTCGCCACACATTCAAGTAGTGGGATTTCCCTAGCGCCGTAATCTCACGGTGACCATTGTTGGACGCCTGACACCATTGTAAATTCGGTAAATACGATTTTTTTTTTCAAAAAACACCAACTATGGTGTTGAACAAAAATTCGTAGCAATCGTGAACGGCAGATATTCGCGTTACGTTAACGCTCGACCTCTCGTCCTGCTGGGCACACATACTGCTTTTGGATTTATAGCAATATTTACTGTGTTCGTTCTTTACCTTTACATTAAATGTTTTCGATTACTAAACAGCTTACAGTTTTATATTTTTTAGCTGTGCCAAAAGATATTAAAGGTGAAAATCAGCAGGGATATTGCCAGAGCGGCAGCAGTGCCAGCTGGACGAGAAGCCGGCTAACCGGAAGAGGATTCTGCAAATTCTGGTGCAGAACGAGAGGGACGACAATTGCAAAAGGGTCCATCAGTGGGAAAACCGAGAAATATCCAGTGTTTAGTATACCTAACCAGAAATAAGAGTATATACTGAACCAAAATCGAGTGTTAGTGATACCCTAAGCCAGAAAATATCGATGCTAGTATACCCTAACCGAAATATCGAGTATATCCTAAACCAGAAATACCAGTGTTTAGTATACCTAAACCTAGAACATATGCCAGTGGTTCAGTCTAACCCTAACCAGAATATCCATGTTAAGTTCTAAACCAAGAAAACTCGAGTGCTAGTGACCCCAAACTAGAGATACCCAGTGCAGTATAACCCCAAACTAGAGATCCGTGCTAGTATATCCCAAACCGTCAGAATACCCAGGTGCTAGTATACCCAAAATGTATACCCCAACTAGAGTACCTCAGTGCTAGATACCCCAACTAGAGATACCCAGTGCTAGTATATCCCCAAATCTATGAGATACCAGTGCTTAGTATAACCCAACTAGAGATACCAGTGTTCCGTATGACCAAACAGGAAATACTCCTCCAGTGCAGTATCCCCACTAGAGATACGCAGTGCTAGTATATCCAATCTGAGATACCCAGTACTAGTTAACCAAACCTAGTATATCCCCAACAGAAATCCCAGTGCTAGTATATCCAACTAGTAATACCCAAATAGAGATACCGTAGTGCTAGTATACATCCCCAAGCTAGTATTACCAAAAACTAGAGATACCCAGTGCTGAGTATCCAAACTAGTATCCCAAACCTGAAATACCAGTGCTAGTATACCCAAGCTAGTATACCCCAAACTAAAGATACCAGTGCTAGTAATAACCAATAGAGTACAAAGTGCTATTACCCACCTAGTTATATTCCTTCCAACAGAAATACCAGTCTCAGTATAACCACAACTATATAATACAATCCGCCATCTGAGAACCTAGTGCTATAACCAACTAGTATACCAACCCAAACTGAGATACCCCAGTGCTAGTATCCCCAAACTAGGAATCCGTGCTTAGTATTAACCAACTAGAGATACAACAGCTGCTTAGTATACCCAAACTAGTATACCAACTAGAGATACCCAGTGGCATTATACCCACAATAGTAGATACCAGTGCTAGTTAGACCCCAAATAGAGATACCCCAGTGCTAGTATACCCCAAACTGAGATAACCAGTGCTAGTATAACCGCCAAACCAGAATACCGTGCTAGTATACCAAACTAGAGATACCAGTGCTGTATATCCCCATAACAGAAATACCGTGCTATATACCAACAAGAGATACCCAGTGCTAGTATACCCACTAGGATACCGCGGCTGTATACCCATACTGAGATTACCCGTGCTAGTATACCCAAACTAGAGATCCGCAGTGCTGAGTATACCAAACTAAGTATACAAACCAGAAATCCAGTTCTAGTATCCCAAAACTAGTTACCTCCAAACTAGAGATAACCTAGTGCTAGTATAAGCCCAAGCTAGTATACCACCAACTAGAGATACCCAGTGCTAGTATAGCCCCAACTATCCCAACAAAACCGAATACCCATGCTAGTATACCCAAAGCTATAATACCCCAACTAGAGATACCAGTGCTAGTATAACCCTATAGAGATCCCGTGCTAGTATGACCAAACTAGAGATAAGTGCTAGTATATCCAAATCTAGGATATCCCAGTTGCAGTATCCCAAACCAAGAAATACCAGTGCTAGGTTAAGCCCAAACTAGAGATACCAGTGCTAGTATACCCCAAACCAGAAAATACACAGTGCAAGTATAGCCCAACCAGAGAATACCCAGTTGCTATAACCCCAACTAGAGATAACGTGCTAGTATACCCAACTAAGAGATACAGTGCTAGTATACCAACTAGAGATACCCCAGTGCTATATACCCCAACTAGAGATACCAGTGCTAGTATACCCCTAGCCAGAATATCCAGTGCAGTATACCCTACATCCTCTCATCTTTAGATAATAGAAATTTCCAACCTTATTCTTTAAATAATCGAACGTCCATGGGTCATCAGTGAATATTGTTCTAATTCAGAATCCGGGATCATTTTTTGTTCGGTAATTGCTGTATTGGACACGTCTCAATACTAGAAGGTGAACAATGAATTTCTTAAAAAGGTTGGAATTAGTGCCCACCTGCAATTTGAAGTGCTTGTGAATTTTGAAGATTTGATTTCGTTTTGCAGGTGGTCTGAGTTTGTGACGATGAGCTATCGGTGTTCCACAGGAATCAGGAGGCGCCATCACCACAACAGAGTCTGTCGGGGGAAAAAGCGCCTGGCAAGTAATGAGGCTCCACCTCTGATTCAAGGTTATATCTCCCCTTTCGTTATGTCTTTCCATACATTTGGGACTCAAATTGGTTAATCAGAAGATTTACTGTTTTCGTAGTGGGCTTGTGTAATATTTGTCAGTTATGCACTTGCATGATTTTTTTATCATTTTCCAAAAACTGTATTGGAAATACTACATAATACATATCTGATGCGTTCAATGATAAAGTACATTGAGTTCGGATTTAATACTATGTGCACCTCTCAAATGTTCGGAAAAGTGTTCGAAGAGCTTTGTTGACATGGAGATGAGATATTGGTGCCACTTTTTCCGACACCAGGATCTGTATATAACTCTCCCCGTCTTTTCAGTGGTTTCCATTCCGGTTAGGTTTTTACTACAGAAATAAGCTATGTGTAAATGACGTTGCAGATGGGAGACGACATTGCGAATCTTCTGTCACATGATCTTCTCCTCTAATCAAGAACGAAACTGGTTCCCCGGACCAAGAGACTCGTCAACATCCGAGTGGTACATGCCAGCGAAAGGGTCATAACGTGGTGTTAGTACTGGACAAATCCCGGAAGTATGAATAGTTTATTGATGTAGGTCAAAAATGTTGCTATCTGGGGTTCAGCTTTGAATATTTTTTTGGTACGATTTTTGAAACATTGGAATGAGTATATGAAGATACGAATTTTATTTTCATGATATGATCTGTTTAATTTCAATACTCAGTCTTATTGGTTTAATATTGACCTTTTTCAAAAACTGTATTGCTGTTTGATTTAGGACAAAACAAAGCGGAACCCTCTCCGGAAGGGTATAAGTCTAATATAGATCTATAATTATCCATTCAGCTTTAGATCATAACAATGCACATTGCTTCCACGACTTTCCATGTGGTACTCATCCTCCTGCTCTTTCTCGATCTTTTGACTATATAACCTCCATACAAATTTATTGGCAGATCAAACTTGAGGAATAAAAACAAAAGCATTGCAATAAGGTAGATAAGATTAGACTTTCTTGCACAAATCATTAACCTTAATTTTTCTAATTTCAAAATAACTGTTTTAAGAACTTCTAAACAACTAAACCTAAGCCTTAATATTGAACACTATCAGAACTTAATGATGATTAAGTTTTTTTATATTATTTTTGTTGGTGTTGCTCTCTCTCTCTCTTCTCCTCTATTCTCTTCTCTCTCTCTCTCTCTCTCTCTCGATCGAATCGTTCTCGTCTGATGATCTATCTCTATCACAAACAACAAGAACAGAATAATTAATACCTTTGTACCAAACTGTGAACGATATGAAACTTCCATTCTATTCTATGCATCTGTCTGTAATGTTCTGTTGTCTGTCTGTTCGTCCGTCTGCCTGTCCTGTATTCTATACGGCATTTGTATTTTTTGTAGAGAGATAAAACCAAGTTGAAGGAATATATCGGCTACACTACAATTTAAAACTGGTCCCCAACGCCCCATTGCTTGGTTAATTCACCGAACTTGCCAGCCGTCACAGCACCACTGAAACTGTGACGTCAGGCATGGTACAGACAAGGGTTGGTGACGTTGATTTAACAATATCAAGCCAAAGGCGCCACAATCTGATTAGCGTGCCTGGTCTCGGAAAGCTGTAAAGAGCGTGTGTTAATTTGTTGCATTATTAAACACGTTTCTTAAGTTAATCCCGTGACAAAGTTGTAAATGCTTTATTGGATAAAAAAAGCAAGTTATGTTCCATCACGTTAGAATCTGCGCTTGAGGAATTTGAAAACATATATAGATAGTTGAATAGTCGCAATTCTTTATATAGATATATATATAGATAGTGAAATATATATATCATAAAAACTATAAAATATTAATCACGGAACGAGTTGAATTTCAGTAAAACGTTAACACATGTTGTTTACTTCTTATCAATAGTTGCTAAAGAAGGTGGCGAATAAAGGGAAAACGAAATCATATTGGTCTTGATGGCGCCAACACATTCTGCTGGGATAGACGATGTAGAGAGAAGGTCCTGAAAGAGTGTATCATCCAGTGCGGTGGCCATAGCAGGGAGGCAGAGGAAAAATATAGAATATAACGAAAGACAGCGGGAATTCAATTTAATTTTTATTCCGGTAAATGACCAGTCCACTGCTCTCGCCAGACATTTTTCTCGATTGCCTGCAAAAAATCTTCCGACAAGGAAAAAAAGTGTATCAGGTATAAAAAAAAAAATTCAATAACATTTATAAAGTTTTGTACTTCAGTAAATATGATTTTAAATGTCCTATATATTAAGCTAAATAACCAGGGAATTGAAATATAATATATAACTA
>CAJDSM010154042.1:0-11945 GCA_903981925.1 Ostrea lurida
CGATCATAAAAGTGTTTGGTATGCATCTTTAAATGCACATTTTGCTCAATGGAGCACAGTCTAATTAATTATATAATTATTCCTATATCTTTTTCGCGTGCCTATAGTGCTCAATTATGAAAACTGTCTCACGATACGGTTGGTTTTAGACGCGCAATTAGTCGCAATTGCCTTCGGCTCTCTGTGCACATTTCGTCCAATAGATACCTGAGCCTATTGGAGGATGAGCATAGTACTACTCAGTAAATTAGAGATAGTCGCATATGACTATTACTTACTCACGCAGATATATAGATTTTTATACATATCTATATTTATGAATGATGGAAGAGACAAATAGATATATTATTAGTCTATGAAGATATAATGTTATTTAAAAATTAATATACGCTCAACCAGAAGGATATAAAGCTTATACTTTTTGTTGCATAACTAATAGCATGATATGTTCTGAATTCTTAGATATTGTGCACTGGTATACTGACCACTTTACACATCGAGAAAATCGGTCTCTATACGCTAATCCTCAGCTTCACTAGCAGTTGATCCATAACGTCTCGTGGACTAGACAGTTCGTAAAGCTTTAAAATTAATAAACACACTTTAGTCATAAGCAGTAGAATTAATCAAATATGAGTGCGGTAATTGGAGAGGACACGGTACTGGTGTAGTAGAATATAAATTGATGATCACTGTGCTTCGCACTAGAATATTGCAAAGGAAGTAAGAACCGGAATATTACCAAATTAAAAGTGATGATATTAGTTTTTACGTTTTAACGCCTTTAATGTTGTTATCCCTTTGAATGGAGCGGACCCGATCTTTATGCCCGCGTCTGAGATATCTTGGTACCGATTCTTCTACCCCAATCCTCTGAAGGCCTGGATATCTACACAGAGTGCGTCATTTTTGTCGCCGCAGAAAATGATCTCCGTAGCTTTAACTTAATCGCTGTTTGTGTCACTTTATGAATGTGATACGTCTCTTACTTTCCACAAGAAATATTTTTTCCTACACACAGCAATCAGTTATATGACCAATCAGATTGACTGAATGTTAATTAATAAATCGGAACGCTTTTTCTGAAGGTTAATCATCTTAATGTTCTGCTATGTCTCCTCTATACAAAAGTTGCGCCAAGCCCTAAGTTATGTCGGGCTTATGGAGTAAAGTAGCGAGCAGTCTACAAATCGGAAAAAACATCGCGTCTAAATGTTTTTTTCTCGTAAAAGAAATCGGTCCCGTTCAAAAGCTAATCAAAAATGAACTTATAACATGACTGGTCTGTGTTGGTAAAATTGTGTTATATAATTAAGATCGTAGTTTCAGAGTCTACGCATGGGGGATCGCAAATGGGTCCGCGAAAATTGGTGAATTAAATTTTTTAGCCTATGTAGAGAGTGCCTGCGGAATATGATTCTAAGAAGTTTGTTATTAAAATCTTATATTCATGCGAAATAACTCTTACTGTTAGGGCTGCAAAAGATATAAAAAGTAAGTGCAACTAGAAATAATGACTAACCATAGGAGTAAATATGGTAGAACAACTGAAGATGGCATATGGTTGAAGAAGATTTATAATGACGACCTTTACTATTTATTTAAATTGTATTATATTTGTACATTGGTCGGGTTAGGCATAAAGCTGGAAGTTATGTGTCTGTTCTGTAAGGTTTTATTGTCTTTAGTGAGGGTCTTACTCAATGTGGGCATTTTGTGTATTCACGTCAGCACACACATGTATAAAGAGTGTTGACAACTGAGGAAAAGCCCACAATTTGCGCAAACTTTAATAATGTGAATCAATTAGTTGCAATTTAAACTCGGTGTTAGAATCAGATCGGCTGCGTTCTATTGGGTAAATGGGTGTAGTCTATTCTGCTTATATGCTAAGTCATGGTACCAATAACAAAACGGATGAAAGACCTCCATTCATATTAAGGTTGTTTCAATGAAAACTGTTTTGGTCGTAATCCCACTTGATAAATTTCATTATCTAGCGCGTATATCATAATTGATATAATCTCATTCATAATATAACACTCATAAATCCGTGTCCTCTATTAATTTGCGCTTAGCTTATATTCACTTAATAAGTTTTTTTTAATACCTCTCTTCCAATATCTCAATCTTCACCTTGATATATACGTCGAAGTATACCATATTGTATCACATTGGGTCCTCTCTTGATTCAAAGAATAAAAGAGTCATTCGAACCTGATGAATTTTTGGAAAACCCGTGCCGTGGGGTAGTTTTCTGCCGAAGGACTACTACTTTTTAGTCATACTTAGGGATAGAATGCATGCAGTCCCGTAAACAAATGGGCACGAAGATTGCACACTCTGGATCATTCTTGGGTGTGCTCGAAGCAAGGTGTAGAGAGCAAAAGGCTGACTGAAGATGGAGACAGCTGTTCATTAAGGGAGAGGCCCTATAAGTGAGCATGTTTACAGCGACCGCGTTCACTATAAGTCGAGCACTGTTACAGCGAGGCATATAGTAATAGTGTGTCCACAGCGAGGCTAATTACAAATGAACACTGTCACACAGAGCGTACGCATAACTATCAAGTGAGATGCAACTTGCTTTCACAGCGAGATGACGCTACACGTGAGGCAGTGGGGTTACTTCAGAGGCCGAGGTCAATAAGCATGAATGTCAGTGTTTACATGAGCGAGCTTATCAGTCGGAACACTGTCACAGGCTGAGGCTATAAGAAGTGATGAAGCACTGGTGATACAAGGCGAGGATATATGTGATCAGTGTTAGCAGAGCGAGGCTATAAGTGGCGCACTGTTACCAGCGAGGCATGATAAGTGAGCAGATGTTACAGCGAGGCTATAGAGTTGAGCAGTGTTGTACAGCGAGCGACCGAGAAGTGGTCAGCACGTTACACCGCGTACGACTCATCAAAGTTGAGCCACTGTTAAGCGAGGCTAATAACATGAGCAACTGTTCACAGCGAGGCTATAAGTGCAGCACTTTGTCTAACGTATAGGCGAAGTGCTATAAAGTGAACCAGCTGTTACAGGGAGGCAATAAGTGTATGAAACTTCTGGTACAGCGAGACAGAACTATTCACTCAGTTGTAATCCAGTGTATCAATGGTATGCGCGATAATAAGAGAGGCTTGAGCCATGCTAGTTTACATTGAGCGAGTGATAGCATAAACGTAGCAGGAGGAACTGAGTATTATACAGTCTGAGTGCTATCAAAGTAGTCCAGATTGTCATATAGACGAGGGCTATTATACGCAGAAGATAGGTGTTATTCACAACGCGTGGGCTCTTACATTGAAGTGAAAGATCTCTCTGTATTATATAGGCGATGTGCGGATACAGCTCGAGCAGTGTTATTACAGTCAGATGGCTAATATAAAGGTGAGCACTGTCTACAGAGCGGGAAGGCTAATACATAGCCTTGAGTATTCAGCGGGCTATATATAGTACGAGCAAGTTTGTTCTCTTCGTTAAACTAGACGATGTGGCCCGGATTATAATGGTCAATATGTAAGCCAGAGATCGTGAGGGAGCTACTTCGCCGAGGCGCTATCCATTTCGTGTATGCTCTGTAAGAGGAAATATCAGACGAGGAACCACTGTCAATAATTAGTGAGACGCCTGAGTCATACACTGCAGAGAGCTTAGTAATGCTGATTAACTTTGTTAAAGCGCTGAGGCACTTATACTACGAAGACCAGCAAATGGTTATCAGAGCCGCAGGCGAAATAAGATGGCACAAACGAGTTATTGAGGGTTCTGGCCATATTACACAACGAGCCGCACGAGCTTGTATCTATTATAGTTTGATGCAGCCATGAGAGTCACAAGAGCAGAGGCCGGAGCTATTATAGGTGTAATGACATGCTGGATGTGACTTGAGATTTCGAAAGGACTATAAAGTAACGAGTTGTAGAAAGACGCAGAGAGCGATATGAAGTAGCAACAATGTACAATCAGAGAGTCTTTATATGTGCATTAAATAGTTAATGACACGTCATTATAAAACTAAATAAAATTGAGGAGGGGCATATGAGAACCCCTTTAATCTAGGGCCGGCGTGGTCAATGGAGAGGATCAAGGGAGTAAGGATGCGTAGAGAGTAGATATGCTCCTTGCGAATCGCTAGATATATGTTACAGTGAGCTATACATGAGTTTACAGGAGTGTTACATGAGAGAGCGCGACACCTATAAAATCTGAAAGCACCTGTATATTGCGAGAGACTTAGTTTAAAAAAGAGGAGTCAAATACTTAAAATATTGTATTGCCCAACCTAATTATGAAGCGACGCCAGAGGAACAAATTGAAGAAAGGGAAGGATGCTCACGTATCCAGAAAGACCCAAAAAGAGAATTCGGCAGACTCTGAACAGAGAATTCTTGCGTATCTAATCTGAGCCTAACCTTCTCATGTTTCCGATAAATGCATTATCTCATTTGTAGGAAGAGAAGGTCCACTAATTCGCAGGCTACAGTCGTCAATTTTACATAATAGAAATTAAGGGGACCTTTCACGCTGGTAGGGGGCACATCCAAATTCTATACGAGCACAGTCCTTAGAAAAACAACTGAAGAATTCTTTGTCTGACCAGCCATTGCGCTAATATGCTTTGTTAGGGCTGCAATGTCTTCTTTCGCGAAAAAATTAACAAAACTATCAAATGCCACCACATGTAACTTGCAAGAATGTAGATAAAAAGCGGACACGATTACTAGTTTCTCGGTAACATCACTTATAATCTATAAACCAATTATTAGAATCTATGAGATGAAAGGGCTCACTTAGGTTGTATTTTAGTGTAAGATCTGCTCAGTGAACTCCCAAGAATTCGAGCTCACACCTCACTGAAATGCATATTCATGGTTAATTTAAAAAAACTTAGAACAAATATTAACAATTACTAGTATTTCACCATTCCTGAAACTATAAACCTCATGTCTGCTTAATATCGGACAATAAAACAATAATTGCCGATCGAGACTGAAGCTAATTGAATAATACAAATTTGATCAATTTTTTCCTATTCTCCAATTAAAATTGTAATATGTGTAGGAGTTTCAAATAAAGAATCGACAGTAAGCTTTCCAAAGCTATAGGACAATATCTCTATTACCCAATTCGATTATTCCATTTAATATCAGATAAAAAAAAAAAAAAATCCTAACACAACATGGCAGTTATGATGAATGATATTTGAGAAGTGCATGGGCGTACGATTATAATGTGGTTTCCACCATTGATAACGAGGAATGCTAGGAATTTGTATAAATATGAACTGAATCCACAGATAATAATTACGGATAAAACCTAAAAAACATTACCATCTACCTGTTCCTACTACACACTTTCACTTTAGTAAAGGACTGGCCCTTTCTTTAAATCCCAGGGCCCGTCCAATGACATACATCTACAAAAACTGAAATTTCGACTAACAATAATCACACTACTATACATAATTTACGAATTGTGACTGGCCCCTATTACTCAGAACCACAAAACCTCGATCCTTGTTTCACAAATAGGTTTTAACAGAAAATGAGTTTTGTTTGCACGCTAACCCACCTAGCTTACAAATTTCGTATAGTGCGAACCTCTGTCCCCATAATGTATTATGAATAAGGGTAAATGGACGGGGGCTCATATTTTAATTTTAATTTTATTTTTTTTTTGTTTGCATATGGCGACACAAGATTTATTTGAAGACCCCCCCGCGGGGCCCCTTACACCCCCTATTATTCACCCCCTTCAGATTTATAGTAGGTTGCCCTCCCACCCCCCTCTCAGTTTTTGAAAAACGGCACTTGATTGAAAATTTTTGACAATTAAATGTCAACAAATAACTAGAGAGTTATTTTTGTAGTAAATCACGACTAATAGCCCTGTAATTTTGGATCGTCCCTTACTCCAGCACCCGAACACACCGATTCTTTTGATTTGAATCCTTGACCATTGGCCCCCCACCCCTCATTTCTAAATTCAAGTCCTAACCTCCTGGGAATATATATAAAATTGACGGCCCATTTTGAAAATTCTTATGACATTAAGTCAACCTTGCGGTAGTTCCCAGCAATATGGTCAGAGGGTGTTCTACCCACCCTCAATACTTTCGTTGTTCATTGGTAGTCAAGACCTTGAAAATTAAGATGGTAATGTACAGGAATCAAATATCTTAATCCATTAGTCACAAGTGCGGTCCTAAAGACCCAAGATTTTATAAATAAAAAATCAAGAATAAAGGTTCTAGAGTCCCAATTTACTATAGCCATTTAAGACAGTGTACATTTGCACTCAAATAATTACTCACTTCTTGCAATAATCTTATATAAGAGATTAAATAAATCTAGGTCCTCTCGGGGCACCGTCCCATTTTCACTAAGATGAATTCACATGGCGGAAGACCCAATGGGATTTGTTACCTCTAAAACTTATCCTCGGTTTATTTCTGTTTTTTTGCGTCCAATTACATTAACGGTGATTGTAAATAAAATCGGTTTACGTACGTTGGGTTTCTGCAAAGAACGGACTCACGAATCTCCTGGCCACTGGATATATTGGAATATAACCCTTTTCAACATAAGATGTTTTACTTTCTGTGTATACCTAAACAAAATTTCACACAAAATGAAAAAGTGGCCTGATACGCGAGTTTTCTTTTTTTACCCCATTTAAGTTTTAACTTTGCAACATTATATATGTATTCTTTTGGTAAGAGGACTCATGATCACTCGATTTTCTCCTATTAAATACGTTCGCTTGTTTGACTCGCAACATTTTCCTGTATTTCCACTCATGCAAACTAAGTTCATTTCAAGAGGGATGGAAATATTTTGTATATTTGGTCTACAAGAAAGATCGAAAATAAGTTAACTTTCGTGTTTTGACAAGGTTGATTGCCAATAACGTCACTTTCTCCGGTCCTAGAAGACCTGTAAAATGTTGGACACAGACTTTTTACTCTCACAATGAGAAGATCTCTCCCTTCCTAGCAGTCTATCATTTACATTGTTGACCCAGAAAATATTCAGCACAATAACGACCAATCCTTGTGAAGAAAGCACACAAGGTATATAGGTTAATAGTACCCAATCACTGGGTAATAATACGGAGGATACTGACCTCCTCACGAAATCACTGGCAGAAATGAGTTATGAATCATAAACTGCATGGGACTTATACAAAAACATATTGTATTCAACAGCAATATATCCTGACAAACTAGGCAGACAAGGCTGCGGAAATTATTCCATATATCATCACATCTTGTGTATATAAAAAAGAGTCCGCTCAGACCATGTCCCTCTAAGCTCAAAAAGGCGCCGAAGCGGTCGTGTTCGTAAAAGAGAGGAGCTTTAAAAGCCAATCGAAACATTTGCTGAAGGTAATTGTGAAATAACATAGCCACATGCTGCTCCTGATATCCCTCCTAAAATATTGTTATAATCATGTTAAAACTTTATTCCTTAAAGATCAGATAACTCATTTTTACACTCACAATTATAGACAAGTTATTTGATTCGTAATAACCCTATTGTTACGCATTGAGCAAAAATGGTGGGCGTTGTGGACAACAAAGTCATTAGGATTGCTAGATTGGGACTGACGTTCCGGTACACTTCTTATATGACTACCTACCAACCAAATGGGAGGAAAATAGAGGGTTTCAATCGGAAATCGATACCCGGACGATTTCTCTTGGCTTCACCTTTAGGTGCTTTATTGCCTAAAAGGGGAGTACTAGGTTAGGGGGAGCTATAATGGATAGTTTAGAGAGGAAAGTATCCCTCATCTCAGCCACATATTGGCCAACATCTTATCTCGGCTGTTTCCTCAGAAGTCATATATGACACCCGAGTAACAGATGCCACACATAAAACCAGGCTAAGGTGTCATGGTCTATTTTTTATATAAAAACACTTTGTAATATACTCTCTGATTCATTAAAATAAGCCCTCATTAATGATACTGCCAAGATCAAGAAAGTATGGATATTAGGGGGGTAAGGCTCCAGAACCTCTCGTAATAAATGGCCGAGGCTCATCAGGATCTTTCCAATGTTCTTAAGATCACTGCGAAACATAATTTAAATTGAGTCATCCTGGTCTTATAATTTGAACATCTGTGTAGATACTACAGCAAAAATTCAGATCACACAAACAATGCATTTTATGATATGCCTTTTTGGAAAGTTCGTATATGTTAATGAAAGAATAATTGCATCACTGATGTAATAATTAAAGTGGGATTTATAGGGTCAAAAGAAATTTACATGGAAATGAGGTATCACTTCATTATACTATCTTATGACCATCAATGATGCCGGTATAAACATCTCGGTCTGGCAAATGAGTGACAACATTTTCTGGGGGCTTGTATACCCCACGTAAAAGATATTTGGGCATCAAAGTGCACACAATAACTGTTCGTCTCCATTTGAAACACATGTCAGTCGAAAGACGGCCCGAAAAGGGAACGGTTGCCAACAACATGTTCTGCAAGAATCCCCGTTATTAGCCACCACGAAGCTCTTAACAATGTTAATACAGAGTGATAAAATGTGTTCAAGCACAAAATAAACCGGTATATTCCTAACACATTATTTTAGTTTCAAAAATTTGAACAACTACCTGAAAGTAAACAAGTAATAATTACGTTCTCATGCAAACTTACCTGCAACAACAGGTACACCTCGCTGATCAGAATATAAGAAGATACACTGTATTATTCTACCCAAATTAATTCCCATAGAGGCAGATTACGCGGTTTCGTTGCTATGGACTGCTCTTCTTCGGTCTGGGTATCTCGGAAATGAGGTACAATAATGCCCTCTTTCTCGTTAATATTATATCAAAACAGAGGAGTAACAGGCTGTGAAATTTATCAGAGATTAATTAAAAACTATTAATTTGCCTCTTAACTTCAATCACCTTTTGACGTATTCGATGACCTAGTATAGTAACTCAGACTAATATTGACCATTGACATTTTGTATTGTATAATCAAAGTTCTTACAACTTACATTGCACTCAATCTATGAGGTACATATCTCAGAGTCGATATCGAAAATGGAGTCACAATATTAGTTCATATACCAATATTTCCAATACTTCTTAATATATAATAATACTCGACTGGATTATATATGCTACCGATCGTTACTACGCCATAATTCTTAGTACTACTACAAAGCCATCAGACCGGCCTGAATATGTCTCAGAACAATGCAACTATACCCGGAGTATCGACTTTCTTCTCTCTAAACGGCGTAAGTCCATCCAGCAGCAGTTCTGGTAGGTATGTCTTACCCATCAAAAGCATCAATAGATGATGCAACGTCTAGTTTTCGTCCAGTTTAGCCTGGGTACTCGCTTCCCCGTGGATTTCGGCGGTACGTTTTACCTTTGACTTGTCCGTCTTGAACGTAGATGCCTCGAGAATCGTCATTTTGAATCAATAGGTTGGTAACTTTAAGGCTTCAGCGCTCTCACCAAGTTTATCTCAATGCTTCTTCTTCTGTTTTGTTTGAATAGGAATGCGCAGTTTTCAAAATTTGACCGAGAGAAATTACATTGGAGACGTCGAATGATTCCGGGATTCTCCTTCCATATGTGTTTTACTAAGCTTATGTCCAGACAGACGGACCGCGAACGCGCCTTCTAAATTTGAAGAGTGAGTTCCAGTAATGGAAATCGTTAGTATTGTAACAGATTTTCCAAATTACCAATTACACCGTGTACAACCGTTACTTTGGGGGAGTCGCTTTCAATGCCAGGGGGAGTCGGAAATCCTCGCTTTGATTTCGGCCGGAAGGTACATATAGGTCACGGTTTTTTCTTGCATTTATAACCATTATTTTTACAATAAAGATATAACCCTATGGAACAATACGATAATCAAGGTGCATCTACATCAACAGGTTGTCTGGATTTACTTCCTAGTAAGGTCAAACACTTCGACACAATTTGCAGAATGGAACATTTTCGCTGTGTCGGTGACAAAAACATTGCATTGAATGAGCGAATTGAAGAGTTAAATGACCTAAACGACGTTATCAAAGACATTGCATTAGGTGCTTCCGCCTAAAATGAAACTGCGCCCTGGCTGTTACATTAAATATTGTATTGAAAATTACGATAAATGTATAAGATTTCGATAAGACTCAACGTGCTGCAAATATTGAATTGAATTGATCTTTATCTTAAGAGACTGAAATTCTTGACAATCGGGTGTGAACGTGCGAATTGAGATATCGTTAAGAATCAAGCCTTGTTCAACACTATTAGAAAGGTTGGCAAAATATGGAATTGATCATTCCCGGAGGTTAATGTTCTCCAATATAAACAATGTAACTCGGAGCTTTGTATTGTTTTTTATAATGAAATACTTGCCATGTACATCTATAATTGACTTTTCGAATTATTCTTAGAAATTTATATCGGCATGAAATTCTGACTTTATTTAGACTTGTTTTGTAAAGTAAAATTCAACCACTTTGTCAATTTTCTAATTTTGACACGTTATTGCGCAATTGTTTGTATCAATTTTAGGTCAAGGAAGCTCTTGATTTTAAAAATACACCAATTATTATATGTATATCAATAAAAAATTGTCAAATAATATTTTACTTCTGTAATATTGCTTCCAACAGACAAATTCTTAAAAATCACTGATATTAATGTATATAATACTTGTACATACGATTAATTCGTCTCCAAGCAACTATTTCCACCTCGTACCTTTACTTTCGTTTCGTGCTAAACCTACAGGAGCCCTTTAGTACTACAAATCCCAAAGTAATTAAGACCGAATATTACCATTAGAGAAAAATTAAATATCATCTGGAAATAACGACAGCAATACACGAATATTGATTAAATGTGTCATATATTTTACTCGTGCTTAGTGCCATAAAGGGACCCTAACAGAATGTTGTCATTAATTTCTATTGGTTCCCTTCATTCCACATCAGCCAGCCAGCATATTCCCTCTCCTTTTTATGTTCCCCGAAAAAAAGTTCGGAGGAGCATATAGTCGCCGTCATCTGTCTGTCCGTCTTTCCGAGCTGATATCTCCTAAACCTTTCATCAGAAATTAATACGATTTACCACAAATGTTCCTTGAGACAAGGGCTTGTCAACCAAGGTTTTCAATGTCATTTTGGAAAGGTCAAGACCACTCAGAACATATAAATGTTCCTTTTCCCAACAGTTTTTTACCATACAACTTCCCATCTCCTAAACCTGTCATCATTAATTTATCATGCATGTAATTGATCGACAGGGTACTTTTGGATCAAGGTAATTTTGGTTGAAAATGTACCCCACAAATAAGTATCAGGCAAATGGGTTTCAGGCAAAAGATACTCAAGGTCATTTTGGATAGGTCAAGGTAATTCAAAAGATTTCTATAGTTTTTAAACAGGTATTGATTATATGTCGCACACACTAACGGGCAAAGACCACTCTGGGCCATTTTGCATAAATTGAGATCACTCAACGTTTACCTTATATTTATTAATAACCTTTATTTCAATAGTCATGGTTCATTGTGTAAGTCATTCATCAAATAAGTATTTCATTGGTTAGATGCAGTTCGGGGAGCATCCACCAGTTTTATTGGTATTCTATTTATTGTGAGGTGCCAAGTTGTTTCTTGTCTTTCAAACTTTCTTTGGGTGTCCATGCTAATGCGATGTTACTGTCACCGGTATGATATTGTTTCGGAGTTTGTCCAATAAACTTTTATATATTTTCCTGCAATCACTGATCAGTTTCATCCTTGCTTTCTATATCAGGTTTTTGCTTCTTACTCGATTTCCCATATCGTCTGCGTTATCCTTCTGAAGTGCGTCTTTTAATTTGTTAATTATTTATTCAATTTCAATGTTTCACTTCAACAAAAAAACAACAAACAAAAAACAAGAGCAACGTCAACGTGGCATAATA